>JBBPBX010007261.1:0-65785 GCA_038048925.1 Garcialebias charrua | reverse complement strand
AGTTCATCAATTAATTTAACAACTACGAATAATACCGGTAACCTGCATTTAGCTTTGATTGTAAACTTTTTTTTATTATAGAGCGCATAACCAAATCCAATCCAATCCATATGGTATCAGTGAATGGCATTTTTAGGTGATTGTATCAGAATCTGCATCATAAACCATGAACGGAGCATGGAACATTACAGTAATTTGTTCATAAAACGATAAAAACATTAGGAATGTATGTGGGAGATGAAAAGATGAGCCACAATAGGAAAATTCAGTAACTTGGGCATGGGGGATGGAGAGCTGAGCTAAAACGTGAGCAGGTACCTGCTTTGTTGTCATCTTCAGTCATCAGCTGCTTGATCTTCTGTCTGTTCCGCAGAGCTTCAATGAGACGAGGCAGGGTGACGTCATCATTTGGGTCAGTCAGCTCAGAGGAGGGTAGAGGGGTAGCATCAGGTTTCTTATAACAGAGGAGGTCCCATCTAAAGAAACGGAGCGAAAATCTGCAATTTAATACCCCCCAAAAGGTTTTTATATTTATTCAATTCCTTTGTAAATCCTTTAATAAGATTTTCTTTCCTTACATTGCCTTTCTTAAACCATTTATTGGATGATATTTCTGTACTTTGATAGTTTTTATGGTTGACTTTTTTTTTTACCTTTGTCTAATGGGCCACCACGCTCCTCTAACTTGCATGATAGCTCCTCTGTGAAGGCCTGGTTTCTATAGCGACGGCCTGGTTTCTATAGCGACGGCCTGGTTTCTATAGCGACGGCCTGGTTTCTATAGCGACGGCCTGGAGTAAAGCCACAAATGGGTTTGTCCATGGGACGAGCAACTTCCACCTCCTGGGTCATCTCTGCAAACCGCATCACCAGCTGCACAGAGCACGTCTTGCTTATTTGACGAAACAAATACATTTTGTCTGTATAATAAGGACTCAGTGATCATGTTGGAGCAACTTACCATTGTCTCCTCATAGTCATCTGCCTTTGGATTGACACAAACGACCATCCTGTCCTTTCCTTCCCCATCAAAGTAGTTTTTAAACAGATGGGTTACTTTTGAATCTCTGTAGGGGACCATCTATAAACAGAAATCTAACATGAACTACACAGTTTATCTGAACGTAAGTGGTGTTCATCTTTAGGCTGAAAACAAACCTTGTTTGTGCCACACGTCTGGTTTTCTCTGAGTATTTCGATGCAGGTCCGCAGATTCAGCAACGACTGATTAATGTTACCTGTAAAGTAAAATGATATTAGGTTAAGTGAAACAAAGGTTGAGAGTAAAATCAGATCCTGCTGTTGGATAACAAACCTGCTTCACGTATCCGTGTGCCCTTTCCCCCGGTCCTGCCAATGCGCTCACTCCCTGCCAAGTCCACCAGGCACAGCTGACTAACTGTAACCTGGTTCTTATCCTGACGAATCAAAAAGTGACAAAACTGAATTGTGAAAACTGTAATTCATCTCAGTTGGTACTACGACTGTGGTTCCAGCTGACCTGGAGAATGTCACCATCGGCATCAAGAGGAGCCTGAGCCAGCTTGATGATGAACACGCTGTGTGAGCGACTCGACTCCCTGTTTAACCGAGTGTTTGCAACCTTCCTCTTCTTTTGACCTGGAGAGAGATAAAAATATATCACCACAAAAAACATTTAAAAAAAAAGAAACAGCATAATAATTCATTCTACAATTTCAACTCTTCCAATTTATGGCATCAAGCTGATCCTTTCGCATACCATCAGGGGTATCATATAACTTCTTATCTATCATTTATGTGTGCAATCAAAAGATGTAGAAATAAATTGTATTGTAATGTTTCCTAGCCTGGTTAAAACCAGACCCTGTCCTTCACTTCACTTCAGACAAGGGTCTGGACTTTCTCCATTTAAAAACGATTCTTGCTGGAGGCGTGAGCTCTGCTGATGGCTGCTCCCCCGTGGTCTTCTGAACTTGACTTCAGCTCCGCCTCCTGCTGAATTTCTCTCGCTCCGTTGTATATTCTGTGTTTATATGATAATAAAACGTCCTAATAAAATAAAATAAAACCATGGAGCGCTGGTCCAACACACCAGAAGACCAGGAAATCTGATGGGACTCGGGCAGCAACTTAAAACCTGACTTTAATTCTCTCGTGACAACCTGAGGCATTTCCTTGTTCAGCGGAGGGAGAGGAGGAGGAGGGAGCGAACACTTGACTTTTGGGAAAAAAACAAAAGAAAACTCCAGATAAGGGATTAAGAAGGGGAAAATAATAAATTTGTGTCACATATAAAACAGTCCTGCATCGCTTTGAATGAGAACATGCGGCTGCGAGCTGGCTGCGCTGGGACAGGTGGGGGCATTTCCTTATCAGCGGAGGGAGAGGAGGAGAAGGAGGAGGGAGGAGGGAGCGAACACTTGACTTTTGGCCAAAAAAACAAAAGAAAACTCCAGATAAGGGATTAAGAAGGGGAAATTAATACATTTGTGTCATTTATACAACAGTCCTGCATCGCTTTGAATGAGAACATGCGAATGCTCGCTGGCTGCGCTGGGACAGGTGGGGGCGTGGGTTAGGGGCCAAAAACTCCGCCCCTTCTGTTCTCTGATTGGTCCGGTCAAAAATCTACCGGAGAAATCGTTGTCTATGAGAGAAGTCCCAGACTGTGCAGTGAAGGGAAATGAGAATTGAGCGGAGCTGTGCAGGAAGGCGAGGGCCAGGCTAAATGTTTCCCCAAATGGATCAATAACGTACAGTATCCATGCATTCAGTTAATTACCGTGTCATCAGGGTCAGACAACACTTGAACAGAGATGGGTGGAGCAACAGGTGCCTGTACAGTTGGTGTTGAGTGGATGGAAGCAACGCTGAGATCCGATAGACCACATCTTTCAACTGTTTCACAACTGCTGGAAGCTCTGTAAAAGAAAAAAAAAACAAGGGCAAAAGAACAAAAATTGTGAGTCACTATAGTTTTTTGATACCATTCAAAATTTACATTAGTCATTTGTGCAATGAAGAGCTGAGATATAAATAAGGAGGAACAGGAAGTAAGAGTCTGATCTAAAGACTAAATATAACATTCAAACAAGGCGTTCTCCATTTCCACATTTGGTTTTAAAAATAAGTGTCTCATCACTTGCTTCACTCAAACTACTGTACTTGCTAGAAATTACCTCTCAAGGAATCTAATATCAGTTTCCCTTCAGCCTGTTTTATGCTTGAAGCAGCCACAAAAACAGTGTTGCAGAAATACGTATTTCAAGTAAATTAGTATTCTCGAAGTCGACGTGATGTCACGCATCACGTGATTTCAACATCAGGTTGCGTTGTGGGGGTAAACTGCGGTTTAGACCATTGGAATTTGTTTTGTTCAGAGGCTCTGGTTTTGTTTGCTAGTAAAGTCGAATCGAATATTTTTGTGTAGCACACATCTTTGGAAGGATGTCTTATGAATACGAAGACAGTTTACTACCAGAGATGCGCGACAGCGGGACAGTATGAAACTGAAACTGTCTGGACTCCAAAAATGTCCGTATAAACTACCGGTTGATATGTGGGTAAATAATAATAATATATACAGTATTTGTACCTCTTTATTTTATCTTTTTTAATGTTCTGATTTATTTGCACAACGGGAGCTGCAAAATTATTTTATTGTTCATTATCTAACAGCAGTTAAAGTGCGACTAAACCCCTGTGGATCGGTAACTCCTCCTTCCAAAATCTCCCTGAAAATGGGCGTGTCGAGAGACAAGGAGGGGTGGAGGTAGAGTTGTGCTTTTGTTCACGCCTCCACCTGCAACAACCTAAAACAAATTAAACCTCTAGCCAACAACATACACCAAGCAACAACAAAGAATAAACATGTAGATGTATTTATCTATTCCACCCATTCCATCCAAAACCAAAGGCCTAAAAAAATGAAAATGAAAAGAAAAATAAAACCGCTTGTCAGGAGTGAAATGCAGCATTTCCATATAAGGTATGCACTTCTCATCTCTGCAGGGGATTGGCTCTGCTTGAACCACCTGTGTGACATCACACATGAGCAGACATGTCACACATGAGCGTTTGCACAAATAAGAAAATTAAGGTGTAATCCACCAGTTCAACCCATAGAACTACCGTAAACACATTTTTAGACCAAATATTGCCAAATATTGCCAATTTACACAGATATGCACAATTATGTGAGAATAAACACAGCCATAGTGCTAGATAACATTTTAAACACATTCTAGGGAGTTTATCAGCTAAAAAAAGTTAATTTTGGGTTTAGTCGCACTTTAAGACTTATAAACACACATGGTTAACTTGCAAACACTGTGGTTATGTGCAATAAGGTTATGTGCAATAATGGCCACCTGACTTTTTGATATGGCTGATACTGTTGTTTTTACTGTATTTTTTATCTATTTTTATTCAATTTTTACCTCTGTATTTTATCTTTCTTAATGTTCTGATGTATTTGCACAACGGGAGCTGCAAAATTATGTCGTTCATTGTCTGTGGACCGCACAATGAAAGACTGCAGTGTATTTTTCAGTGCAACAATAACAATAAAAATTGTTTTCTCTAATTGTTGGTTCTTTATCATCTTGTTTGTTAGCTGTTGTATACAAGCAAAAGTTAATTAAGTCTCACAGTGTTGCAGAACAAGTATGTTTGTCAAAGTCTGAAGCAAAGACGCACATTCAATACTGTTAATGACACCTATACTTTAAGCTTGTTTAAACTTCATGTCAGTGGTAGAACTAATATTTTTAAAAGTTTTTCATACTGAAACTGAATATGCAAAAATGTTCACATAAAAAAGGGAAACAGCACAACATAAATGATGGTTTCGTCCTATTTTTAATGTTTATTACTCATTGTATTAAAGACAGACAATTTTTTTTTCATAATTTGTATCCTATCTAAGCATTTCAGTTTTAAAACAGCTCTTTCACATGCCACCGAAAATACAAATCAAATCAAAGGATTGCAGAAGAATAAAAAATATTATGACACTATTTTCAGAAAGTATTACTTTCTACAATAATTATCAAATAAACAAACTAAAATTTGAACTTTACAAATGAAACACTATCATACCATATATACAACTGTAGGCTCAATTCGTCAGTATTTTTAAAACAAAGCCAACAGGTTAACTGCATGCAGCAGTACTATTGTCTAAAAACAATCCCCTGTCCCAGGTTTGTCAGTGATGCACAAACAGTCAGAATTTTGTCACAGCTTGACAGTGGGCAATCCATACTTTCGTCTTTGCAACTCTGTATGCAGCGAACAGGTAAAGAACCTTTCAGGATACCAAAACGGTTCTTCATCAGTCCAATCACTCGCTCCACATGTATCCTGACAGGAACCTTCAGAAGAGCAGGAACCTTCAGAGGAGCAGGAACCTTCAGAGGAGCAGGAACCTTCAGAGGAGCAGGAACCTGAGGAGGAGCAGGAACCTTCAGAGGAGCAGGAACCTTCAGAGGAGCAGGAACCTGAGGAGGAGCAGGAACCTGAGGAGGAGCAGGAACCTTCAGAGGAGCAGGAACCTGAGGAGGAGCAGGAACCTGAGGAGGAGCAGGAACCTTCAGAGGAGCAGGAACCTTCAGAGGAGCAGGAACCTGAGGAGGAGCAGGAACCTGAGGAGGAGCAGGAACCTGAGGAGGAGCAGGAACCTTCAGTGGAGCAGGACAGATGAAATTTTTCGTGAAACTTCAACTTCTTTTGCAGACAGTTGTGTTTTGCCCCTAGTAAATGCTGGTGTCAGGAGCTCTGCGCTGCACAGTGTGGCAAAGTCAATCAATGAATTGTTGACATGCGTGTCATCTTCCGACGGCTGTTGTGAAGCCAAATGATGTGTTGGGGATGCTGTGGATCTCTCTGGCATGGAAAGCTTTCTTCGTGCTTTGGGCGTTACTGCTATTGGAAAAAGAGGAGAAATATTTTAATCATGTTAGCAGTAACACACAGTACTTTAATATTTCTGACACACACATGAACACAATATTAGAACTTTCTTTGTTTTAGGTTTCAGGTTTTCCTCACTGTTTAGGTTATCTGTTATGAAGATATATATATTAAGTTACGTATTCCCTTAGTAAATTAAATCATTACATACCTGGTTTCTTGGCCCTCCGAGCAGCTCTTTCATATCGTGCAACCTTTAGGGAAGGTTTGTTAGCTGTAACTTCAACTGACTCTGGGCGCTGAGGGAAGATGGATGGAACATAGTCTGGATGGGACTGGACATTTACTTTCCGTCCTAAAGATAACAAAGACTAGAATTACAACAGTCTCAGAAAAGGTGTATTTTTATGTATTTGACTCAACACTGGCCAGGCAAGTGCATGGCCTACTGATGTTTAATCAATTACAGTGCTAACAACTGTTATAAATTACCTCTATTTTCTTTTTTATGTTTCTAAAAGCAATACTAATACGTACCGGTAATAAAATGTGCCGAACACACATATGTGTGCTTGCTTCGTGGTGATCAAAGCTTTGCAGGATTTACAGATCCATCTGGTTTTTGGATGCCTCTGTTGACTGCAGCTTTCAATTTCTCCCTTCTCGCTCCTGATGTAGGAAAAATGAAGTAGTTTCTATCGGGATGTTTTTTTATGTGCGAAATGCAGTCCTTAACGCAGCAACTTTTCACCATTTTACCAATTTCACCCGCCGAAGCACTTGTTTGTATTCCCCCAAACACGACTTCCGCAACACAGTCACGTGACAAAGTACCCGGCTGTTCGACTTCGAGAATTTCAGCCTGGCTGCGGTTATTGTTCTGCTGGCTAGTAGCGCATGTGTGTTCACAGAGATGCGACGCAAACATGCTTGCGTGGATGCGGGGCCTTGTCTCTTTGAAAAAACATCCAGAAACTTGAAGCAAGCCCAAAAAAAAAAAAAACTCGTAGCATATATGGGTTATTTAAACGCTAGAATAACATATTCTAACGTGCAGTGTTTTACTTGCCTCAATTCATCTACCTCAGCAACATAACACACCAGTTTTAGCTCGTTAGCTTACCGTTAGCTTAGCTTATAGCCACAGCAGGTTTTGTTAATTCAAGTGAACAAAAAACATCTAGCAAATAAACAAAACAGAACCGATTACCTTCAACTTCCAACTGAATGTCCAGTCGTCGTCCAGACCAGTCGACGTCTAATAAAAAGCAAGTTTTACGAGCGCTGAGTCCGAAACAAGAGCTTCTTGTCCGACAGCTGAACAGGAGTCAGGAAATAGCTACATTTGAACGAAGGCAGCGCGCGAAGCAAGAGTCGCGTTCTTCTTCTTCTTCTATTAAATTTATTGGCGGTTGGCGAACTTATTTTAAGCGCATTACCGCCACCAACTGGACTGGAGTGTGGATTTGGACAGAAGAAATAATAATAATAATAAAAATAAATTAAAAATTCAATAATGATACTAATAATGATGATGACGATGACGATGATGATGATGATAATAATACCCTGATGCATGCTCAATAATAACAACAACAACAACAACAACAACAACAACAACAACAACAACAACAACAACAACAACAACAACAACAACAACAACAACAACAACAACAACAATATAATGATATTCTTTAATAAATAATAAGGTAATTAAATTTGTAAAAAATAAATAAAAAAGGATTGAGGAAATGTATTAAAAATGCATTCTTAATAGTATCTAATGTAGTTCATAAAAACTAAACTTCAAGTACACAGCCTTATTTTAAAGTATAAAATGAGTATACTCTTAGTACACTTAAATAAACTTATTTTTAGTATATCTCAGACAAGTACATAAAAAGTATACTTCAAGTCAGATTAAATCACAGCCTTATTTTAAAGTATAAAATAAGTATACTCTTAGTATACTTAAATAAACGTCTTTTTAGTATATTTCAGATAAGTACTTAAAAAGTATACTTGAAGTCACATAAGTACCTAAAAAGTATACTTGAAGTATACATAAATATACTACTTTTTGCTAAGGGTACCTTCACAGACATCCGAACATCTGTGGCTACACATGTAAAGAACTTCCATAGAACTGAGGCTCGCCACACCTTGGCAAACTTCATGTGTCACGATACCTCGACCGCAGACAGATACTACGCGATTCATCGACGTTAAGCAAGCCAGAAAAATCAGGGTCCTCTTCGAGCAGTTAAACAACACAGAAGCCCAGGCAGGAGAGTATAGATGGGCTTCAGTGATCTTGAAAACATGCACGTTTGTTGGTTCTGATATAAATAAAATTTCACGTTTGTCACAGTTTTATATTTTATGTCCACACAATGAATTCTAATCACACTCCACGTTACCCAGGGGTCCTAGGCAAAGCTGTACCCAGCAAGTGGAGGGGGGGAGTGGGGGCACAGCTGCTCCGGGTTCCCTGGGAGTCCTGAGCTAACTTGCACCCATGAGGGGGACACCCTGGTGAAGCTGCACACAGGCTGATGCATTTTCACACTAGGACATTTCCAATGTAAAAGTTGACATCCACAGCCATATAGCGACACAAGCCATGCACAAAATTATCAGCGCATTGGCCCCACAAAATGCCTTCCCTTGAGGGTTTAGAACATGAGCTGCAGAGTTTTGCAACATCTGAAAGCTGGACACATTTTTCTTAGGGAGACCAGAAAAAAGTGAATTACTGTACAGTAGTTTAAACGACTAGAAATAAAAGCAGTGAATTACAGTAGTTTAAACAACTAGAAATAAAAGCATGCATCACAGTATTTGTATTGGTGAGAGAAAGAAGAGGGCGGACTCTGGCAATAGTTTAATAAACTAAAAGAAGAAGGTGACACACTGCCATTGCCTAGCACGAGAAGGACACAGCATGTGATTCAGCAGAGATAAAACATTTTTTTTCTGTTTCTCAATGTTTAAATGTGCAACCGTTTCATTCGCTTCCCAACCGGCCACAGGTCTTGGTTCCCTGATTGTTTTACCTTCTTTTTCTGAAGCATAGAGGAGTTATGCCACCCCGTTTGAAGGCTCCCACGTGTCCGATTTGTTATAAGACGTATCAGGCCATGTCAAACCATTTCCAGCGAAAGCACTCGGTCGAAAATGTGCAAGAGAGAAAACATTTATTGCACCTAGCATGTAGATGAGTAAACATGAGAAACAGCAAATGCCCAGTTAAGACATGCTCGTACAGTTCTGGCCGCCTGGATAAACACCTGTTTCAGGGACATCCAAAGCTAAGTACTGATGTTAAAGAAGAAATGCTGGATTTTGTGAGGAGGGCCAAGACAACTGAACTTCTCCAAGCTCTCAGGGACATGTAACCTTCTCCTTCTCTAATCTCCAGCCTCACCATGGAGGGCTTAAGCACTGACTGGGAACATGAATAAACTGGTGGTCAGGAGCCACCTCGTCATAGCCCCCCTGTTCATATGAGGAAGACCCCGGCCCATCATCTGCATGTGCTGTCCCCGACTCACCCATGGATTCAGCATATGAGGACCAGGTGTCAGAATCTCCTTTTCCAGCCTCTTTGGGTAAGATGTGCCTTTTAACTTGTTCTAAATGTGGCTTGGATGTGTTTAACATCTTTTAACTTGTTCTAAATTTGGCTTGGATGTGTTTAACATCTGCTTTTGTTTTATCCAACATCTGCTTTTGTTTTATCCAACAGTTAATTTTGTGAAAAGCTACAAGTGTTTTCTGGAGGGCGGTTGTCCAAGCCCCAAACACCGGGAGAATGTGAGGTGTGCTGTGAATCGGGTCAATCATTTTCTCTAGCATATGGCATGTGTTTGTAATCATCTGAGCACCTGTCTCTTCCTGGATGATGTTGGACATATCCAAAGGTAAGCTGGTTTGTGGTTGTCGCGATGTATTCCTGTAAAAAGCTTAAAATCGCAATGTGTTTCTGCAGTTGGGCATACAAGCTGATGCCGCAGGGAAAATCCATCACCACTGCCTGCATTCATCTAAAAAATGTGAATCAGTTCATGGAGTATTTCGCAGAAACTTCACCGCCATCATGCAGGTTGTCAAGATCATAGCAAACTGGCATCTTGAGGACGTTAAAGAACTACATTCACCAACTGCGTAAAGACGTGTTGCTTCAACAAATAGCTGCTAAAGAGAATAAGTTGGCTCATATTATTTCAGCACCGACCCTTGTGAAGGGCCAGGACTTGGCCCACTCCAAAATCCCTCAGCTGGTTGGTCTTAGTTTTTAATCTGCATCATAGTGTGCAAATGTGTTTAATTTAAACTTCTCTCTCTCTCATCCCCCTCAAACATGGATGATGATGAATCCTCTCATCTGAGGCATCGCTTCTACAGCTACTTTTCTGTCCTTATCACTTAACTCTACGTTCACCGGATTGGAGTTCTGACTAGCATGACTGTGTCTGAGGTGGAAGCTGCCAAGGCAGGTGATCATTCAGAGTCCCTGGGCTTTGTTGTGAATGCAGGTAGTGATTTACTAGCTCAAGGCACAGTAAATCCTGCAGAGCATGGTGGCGAGCTAACCAATTTGCATGTCTCTTCCACAGGTGAGGGAGCACAAAATGAACCGTGCCTTTGGTCTAGCACAAGTGTACTTCATCCACGAGGAGTTCTCCTGGGCTGAACGATGGCTAAAGATGAAGGATACTCTGAATCTGCCGGAGGGGAGGTTTCTCCACATGACCTAATAGCCCGGGCAAGATTCTCCTCAAGTATCTGCGGGTGGTGTGGGAGGAGATGGGGCTTCCGGGACTGCCTACCTTCACAGACATCCGAACATCTGTGGCTATACATGTAAAGAACTTTCATAGCACTGAGGCTTGCCACACCTTGGCAAACTCCATGTGTACAATACCATACCATACCAGTTTATTTATAAAGCACTTAAAAATACAGAATCAGCCGTCCGAAGTGCTGTACAAAACAAAAACAAAACAATCATACAAATAATCAGAACATCACAAGTAAAATAATACATTAAAACAGAGATGTGAACTCACTCTGGTTTAAAAGCCAAATGAAAACATATGTGTTTTTAAACGAGTTTTAAAAACAGATATTGATGGGGCCTGCCTGACCTTCAGTGGCAGCTCGTTCCACAATTTAGGAGCCAGAGCTGAAAATGCTCTGTCTCCTCTGGTCTTATAAAAGGTTTTCGGGACTGCTAAAAGCATCTGGTCAGCGGATCTAAGAGCACGTGATGGCACATAAAGTTGAAGCAGTTCAGACAGATAAGAGGGACTAAAACCGTTCAAAGACTTAAAAACAAACAATAAAACTTTAAAATGGATTCGAAACTGGACAGGAAGCCAATGAAGGGACATTAAAACTGGAGTGATGTGCTCACGTCTGCCTGTACCAGTCAAAAATCGTGCAGCAGCATTTTGTACCAGCTGCAACCGTGAGAGCGAGGCCTTATTTACTCCGATCAGAAGAGAGTTACAATAATCCAGGCGTGAAGTAATAAAAGCGTGGATTACTGTCTCTAAGTGGTGTCTAGAAAGGAGGGGCTTGATTTTTGACAGGCGCCTCAGATGAAAGAACGAGGACTTAACCATGCTGTTGATGTGACAGTCCAGTTTCAGGCAGGGGTCAATTTTCACTCCTAGATTTGTCACAATCGACTTTTCATATGGGGCCAAAGAGGAAAAATCAAAAGTGGTGGGACTGTCAGGAGCACTAGATTTAAAGACCATAACCTCGGTCTTTTTATCATTAAAATGGAGGAAATTAAGCGCCATCCACCCTCTAATGTCACCAAGACAGTCCAGAAGAGACTGCGTGGAGCCATTTTGTTTTACAGGAAAATAGACTTGACAGTCATCCGCATATAAATGAAACTGCACACCATGCTTTCTGAAAATAGAACCGAGTGGCAGAAGGTAAAGTGAGAAGAGAAGAGGACCAAGGATAGATCCCTGGGGTACACCCCAGGGGAGGGCAGCAGATGCAGAGGTAAAATTATCAATCTTCACACTGAAACTTCGATTGGAAAGGTAAGACCTAAACCACTGCAGAGCTGAGCCAGTGATGCCCACCCATTGCTCCAATCTGGCGATAAGAATTTCATGGTCGACTGTGTCAAAAGCAGCTGTTAAATCTAAAAGCACAAGTAAAACACAGTTTCCAGAATCCAGCGATAAAAATATGTCATTAAAAACCCTTAAAAGAGCAGATTCAGTGCTATGGTAGGTTTTGAAACCAGACTGGAAGACCTCCAAATCTAAAAGCACAAGTAAAACACAGTTTCCAGAATCCAGCGATAAAAATATGTCATTAAAAACCGTTAAAAGAGCAGATTCAGTGCTATGGTAGGTTTTGAAACCAGACTGGAAGACCTCCAAAATTTTAAATTCATCCAAAAAGGCCTTCAGCTGGGTGTAAACAACTTTTTCCAATATTTTTGAGATAAAAGGTAACTTTGAAATTGGCCTAAAGTTGGACAAAGAGGTAGGATCGAGGCCAGGTTTTTTCAATAATGGCTGAACCACAGCATGTCTAAAATTGCTTGGTACCATGCTAAACATCAAGCTGCTATTGATCAAATTTAGGACAAAGGAGCCAACTGTAGAAAATACCTCCTTAAGAAAACAAGGAGGTACAACATCAAGGGGGGAACCTGATGGTTTCATACTGGTGACAATTTTCTCTAGGTAGGAGAGAGAAAATAGGCTCCAGATGATCAAAAAGTGCAGGACAGGGGACCAAGATGGAAGGGTCATGGGAAGGAAAGTCACAATACCTCAACCGCAGACAGATACTACGAGATACATCTCGACGCTGAGCAAGCCAGAAAAATCAGGGTCGTCTTCGAGCAATCGACAAACAATGCAGAGGCCCAGGCAGGAGAGCTTAGATGGGCTTCAGTGATCTTGAAACCATGCACGTTTTTTGGTTCTGATATAAATAAAATTTCACGTTTGTCACAGTTTTATATTTTATGTCCACACAATGAATTCTAATCACACTCCACGTTACCCAGGGGTCCTAGGCAAAGCTGTACCCAGCAAGTGGAGGGGGGGAGTGGGGGCACAGCTGCTCCGGGTTCCCTGGGAGTCCTGAGCTAACTTGCACCCATGAGGGGGACACCCTGGTGAAGCTGCACACAGGCTGATGCATTTTCACACTGGACATTTCCAATGTAAAAGTTGACATCCACGGCCATACATGGACACATGGACACAAGCCATGCACACAATTAAAAAGCCATTGGCCACACAAAGTGCCAAATACCTGGGTGTACACTTGAATGATAACCAAGATGGCCGCGCTCAGACCAGTAGCAGCTTCATGGGCTTCCAGAACATCCCCAGTTTTTAGTAGTTTTAATAGTGTTTTTGTACCTGACTCTGCGCGTTTTTTGCGGGTGAATTATAGCCGAACTGAGCTGTTGAGAATTGGAGCGGATTTACCACAAGGCACAGCTGAAATCAGCAACGAACTCAAATCAGAGCTCGGAAGATTGGATCTGCTTAGATCATCTTTCTGGAAGCAGATGCGCGGAGGAAAGAAGAGAAAGCGATGCTCTCGAGGGAAAAAGCGTGGCTGTCGAGCAGGAATCATGACGAGACTACGAGCAGACGCTAAAACCGGTAAACCCCCGATGCCGGCTTTATTTCTGTCTAACGTGCGCTCGCTCGACAACAAGATGGACCTGCTTCGTCTGAGAGTAACAACGTCGGAGGAGATGAGGAGATGTTCGGTGCTTTGTCTCACGGAAACATGGATCAATGAAGACACTCCTGACTCTGTTTACGAGTTGGATAATAAACTATTTTTCAGAACGGACCGGTGCATCGAGACTACGGGGAAAACGCGAGGTGGGGGCGTCTGCATTTACGTTAACAAAGACTGGTGCACGAACTGTGCCGTTATCAGCAGGATCTGCTCAGCTGCTGTGGAGCTTTTAACAATAAGATGTCGGCCACATTATCTTCCCCGCGACTATTCAGCGATAATAATAAGCAATGTTTACATACCCCCCGATGCTAATGCTAAAGACGCCCAGGAAGAAATTCATGAGTTACTCACCTCGCTGCAGTGTAAATATCCTGAGGGGTTTTTCATTGTTTCCGGGGACTTCAATCACGTGGATTTACGTGTCATCCTTCCAACCTTCAATCAGCACGTTTTCACAGAAACACGAGGAAATAAGACATTAGACCAGGTCTACACGAATGTGAAGGGGGCGTACACGGCGAAGCCACGCCCACCGATCGGGGCTTCCGACCATCGCTCCCTGCTATTGGTCCCTAGACAGCTACCCCCACTCAGACGTTCGATGCCAGAACAAAGAGTGATCACATCGTGGCGCCAAGATAGTTCCCCCATGCTAAGAGACTGCTTTGAAAACACAAACTGGTCTGTCTTCAAAGAGGCAGCTACGAATGGAAATTCAATTGACCTGGAGCTTTATGCTTCCTCTGTCCTGGGTTACATCAGTACATGTGCTGAAAATGTATCCATAAGAAAGTGTGTTAAATTTTACCCCAATCAAAAACCCTGGCTAAATAAGGATGTCCGCACCCTGCTGGCAGCCAGGGACACTGCATTCAAGTCTAAAGATACTGAGGAGTTGAGAAAGTGCAGGAGAGAACTGGATGATGGCATAAAGAAGGCCAAAGCCGCGTATGCACAGAGGATCGAGGGACAGTTCACCTCACATGATCCAAGGAGCATGTGGCAGGGCATCAAATGCTTAACAGACTACAAGGGCAAAAGCAAACAATGCCCCAGGGACCCATCCCTGCCTGATGCCCTCAATAAGTTTTATGCACGTTTTGATGATCCAAACAGACCAACTAGCACCAGACTCACCTCATCACCAGACGAGGAGCACCTCAAAGTGACCGCAGCAGAAGTGAGAGGCAGTCTCAGAAGGATCAACCCTCATAAAGCTACGGGTCCAGACAACATCCCAGGGAAAGTTCTGAAGGAATGTGCGGACCAGCTCTGTGAGGTGCTGGCTGACATCTTCACCACCTCACTTGCACTGGAGTCAGTTCCCACCTGCCTGAAGACCGCCACCATCATCCCAGTCCCAAAAAGCTCCACAGTGACTGGTCTGAATGACTACAGACCGGTGGCTCTCACCCCGATAGTCGCTAAATGTTTTGAGAAACTGGTCATGTCCCACATCAAGACAGCCGTCAACATCAACGAGGACCCTCATCAATATGCATATCGTGAGAACCGATCAACAGAGGACGCCATCTCCTCCGTGGTCCACACTGCTCTCACCCACCTGGATCAGAAGGACTCATACGTGCGTCTGCTCTTTGTGGACTTCACATCTGCCTTCAACACCATGATCCCCCAAACTCTGATAGACAAACTATCCACACTTGGACTAAGCCCCTCTATTTGTAACTGGGTCTTAGACTTCTTAACAGACAGACCACAGTCCGTGAAGATCCACAACTTCTCCTCCTCCACCATCACCCTCAGCACTGGCTCTCCTCAGGGATGTGTGCTGAGCCCTCTTCTGTTCACTCTGCTCACATATGATTGTATAGCCACACATCCAGGCTGTCATATTGTTAAGTTTGCAGATGATACAGCTGTGGTGGGATGCATCACAGATAATGATGAATCCAGCTACAGACAGGAGGTGGAACATCTGGAGAGCTGGTGCAAAGAGAACAACCTTCACATGAATGTGAAGAAGACGAAGGAGATGATTGTGGACTTCAGAAGGAACAAACACACCCACACCCCACTGTATATAGGTGGATCTGCGGTGGAGGTGGTCTCCAGCTACAAATACCTGGGTGTACACTTGAATGATAACCTCAGCTGGAGCAATAACACCACCAGCCTGATCAAGAAAGGTCATCAGAGACTCTACTTCCTCAGACGGCTGAGACGAGCCGGTCTGAGAAGCCCAGTCCTCACCTCGTTCTACAGGTGTGCAGTGGAGAGCGTCCTGTGCTCCAGTATCAATGTGTGGCATGGAGGCTGCACAGTTGCAGAGAGAAAAGCTCTGCAGAGAGTGGTGAAGGCTGCACAGAAGTCTGTGGGAGTCAGTCTCCCCACCATCACAGACATTTACACCTCCAGATGCAGAAAAAGAGCCACCTGCATCATGAAAGACCTCACTCACCCAGCACACTCACTCTTTGCACCACTCCCCTCGGGACGGAGGTTGAGGAGCATCAAATGTAGAACCACTAGACTGAGAAACAGCTTCTACCCTGAGGCTGTCAGACTCATGAATAAATAAATAATAAGAATAAACACTGCAAAAGGTCACATCATACTGATACTGTACTGATCTGTTTCTTGTTGCTGCGTTCATCTGTGACCATCTGCTCATGTTCGTGCTGCTGTTTATAATGATGTTTTTCTACTACATTAGGGCTTAGTGTATTACTAGCTGATGTGATGTCTCTCTTAGTTAATCCTAGATGTTATTATTGTATTTCTCTTGCATTTGTTGTTGGATGTAACTGGGACCCTGTGTACATAATCTCGTTTTCAACACATGTACTACATGCGGTGCAAATGACAATAAATTCTCTCTGACTCTCTCTGACTCTGACTCTGACTCTCTGACTCTGACTCTCTGAACACAGAAGCAGCAGAGTTTTGTAACAGCTGAAGGCTGGACAAATTTTTCATAGAGAGATCAGAAAGTAGGGAATTACTGTAGTTTAAACGACTAGAAATAAAAGCATGCATCAAAGTCTTTGTATTGGTGAGACAAAGCAGAGGGCAGACTATGGCAATAGTTTAATAAAACTGAAAGAAAAAGAAGATGACACAGTGCCATTGCCTAGCATGAGGACGACACACACCATGCGATTCAGCAGAGGTAAAACATTTATTTTTTTCTATTTCTTCATGTTTAAATGTGCAACTGTTTCATACGCTTCCCAACAGGCCTTAGGTCTCGGTTCCCTGATTGTTGTACCTTCCTTTTCTGAAGCTTAGAGGAGTTATGCCACCCCGTTCGAAGGCTCCCACGTGTCCAATTTGTAACAAGACTTATCAGGCCATGTCAAAAACCATTTCCTGCGAAAGCACTCGGTCGAAAATGTGCAAGAGAGAAAACTTTTATTTCACCTGGCATGTAGACGAGTAAACATGAAGAACAGCAAATGCCCAGTTAAGACATGCTCGTACAGTTCTGGCTGCCTGGATAAACACCTGTTTCAGGGACACCCAGAGCCAAGTACTGATGTTAAAGAAGAAATGCTGGATTTTGTGAGGAGGGCCAAGACAATTGAGCTTCTCCAAGCTCTCAGGGACATGGAGCCTTCTCCTCCTCTAACCTCCAGCCTCACCATGGAAGGGGACATGAAGAAACTAGGGGTCAGGAGCCACCTCCATCCACCTTGTCACAACCCCCTTGTTTAGATGAGACCCCAGCCCATCATATGCATGTGCTGTCCCTGACTCACCCATGGATTCAACATGTGAGGACCAGGTGTCAGAATCTCCTTTTCCAGCCTCTTTGGGTAAGATGTGCCTATTAACTTGTTATAAATTTGGCTTGGGTGTGTTTAATGTCTGCTTTTGTTTTATCCAACAGTTAATTTTGTGAAAAGCAACAAGTATTTTCTGGAGGGCAATTGTCTAAGCCCTAAACACCGGCAGAACGTGAGGTGTGCTGTGAATCGGGTCAACAGTTTTCTCCGGCATATGGCGCATTGTTGTAATCAGCTGAGCACCTGGCTCTTCCTGGATGATGTTGGGCAAATCCAAAGGTAAGCTGGTTTGTGGTTGTCGCAATGTATTCCTGTAAAAAGCTTAAAATCGCAAGGTGTTTCTGCAGTTGGGCATACAAGCTGATGTTGCAGGGGAAAACCATCACCACTGCCTGCATTGATCTCAACATTGTGAAACAGTTCATGGGGTATTTCAAAAAAACTTCACCGCCATCATGCAGGTTGTCAAGATCACAGCAAACTGGTATATTGAGGACGTTAAAGAACTGCATTCACCAGCTGTGTAAAGACGTGGTGCTTCACCAAATAGCTGCTAAAGAGGCAAAGTTGGCTCACATTATTTCAGCACCGACCCTTGTGAAGTGCCAGGCCTTGACCCACTCCAAAATCCCTCAGCTGCTTGGTAAAACTTGATGATTTTTATCTGCATCCTATTGTAAGCAAATGTGTTTAATTTAAACCCACCCTCTCTCTTGTTCTCTCAACCCCCTCAGACATAATGGATGATGATGAATCCCCTCATCTGAGGCATCGCTTCTACGGCTATTTTTCTGCCCTTATCACTTCACTCTACGGTCACCAGATTGGCGTTCTGACTAGCATGACTGTGTCCGAGGTGGAAGATGCCAAGGCAGGTGATCATTTAGAGTCCCAGGGCTTTGTTGTGAAAGTAAATTGTGATTTACTAGCAGTATTAGTTATTAAAACCCATAACTTTATTCTGTTATTCCTCTGAAGTTACGGACGCGTATTTCATCTGTGCTGAAGTTAATTATAGGAAACTGATCGATCAATCATGTACATATGTTGTGATGTATTTATGATTTTGTTAAATAAATGGTCCAGTCCTGCTGTACCATCATAAGTTAACATTTCATGTCTTTACATTATCACCACATAGTCACAGAAATATTGGTATTAATCTAAAAAGAGAGAACTCGTGAATATTGATGATACGTTTGTGTCGGATAAAATCTACTCAAATCTTTCATCTGGAATATTGTACAATCAGCGAAACTGACTAGTATTATATCCCTACAGAGTCCCTGGGCTTTGTTGTGAAAGTAAGTTGTGATTTACTAGCTCAAGGCACAGTAAATCCAGCAGAGCATGGTGGTAAGCTAACCAATTTGCATGTCTCTTCCACAGGTGAGGGAGCACAAAATGAACCGTGCCTCTGGTCTGGCACAAGTGTACTTCATCCACGAGGAGTTCTCCTGGGCAGAACGGTGGCTAAAGATGAGGGCTGCTCTGAATCTGCCGAGGGAGAGGTCTCTCCACACGACTTCTAACAGCCCAGGCAAGATTCTCCTCAAGTATCTGCGGGTGGTGTGGGAGGAGATGGAGCTTCCGGGACTGCCTACCTTCACAGACATCCGAACATCTGTGGCTACACATGTAAAGAACTTCCACAGAACTGAGGCTCGCCACACCTTGGCAAATTTCATGTGTCACAATACCTCAACCGCAGACAGTTACTACGTGATACACCCTGAGCAAGCCAGAAAAATCAGGGTCCTCTTCGAGCAGTTAAACAACACAGAGGCCCAGGCAGGAGAGCCTAGATGGGCTTCAGTGATCTTGAAAACATGCACGTTTGTTGGTTCTGATTTAAATAAAATAAAAGTTCTCGTTTGTTAGTTTTATATTTTATGTCCACACAATGAATTCTCATCACACTCCACGTTACCCGAGGGTCCTACCCAGCTAGCAGGAAAATGTTCAGATGACGTTGGTTCTGATTTAAATAAAATACAAGTTCTCGTTTGTTAGTTTTATATTTTATGTCCACACAATGAAATCTCATCACACTCCACGTTACCCGAAGGTCCTACCCAGCTAGCAAGCAAATGTTCAGATGACGTTCTGTGAACATTGTCTAAGGTCGAATGTTCAGGACCCAACCTTTTCTGAACGTTGCCTGAACGTTAACGCTGAACGTTCACTCACTGTAAGAAAAAAAAATTGTGTCATTTCATTCAATTAGTTCTTCCATCTTTGAAACTTCAATGGTTGTTATTATTTATGACCAAATCTCTATTTTTGTTTTGTTACAAAATGTGTGCACTTCTGACATTGTCTGAACATTGTCTGAACGTTCACTATGAACATTCACTTGACATGACAATCATGTTTGCTGTGACTTCTTTAATCAGTCTTTATATCTTCAATAGAGCAATGGGCCCACGTACGAGACCCCCACTCATATGGGTTCTTTATCTATAACCATAATTACATGGTTGTTATTGTCACCAGATCTCTATTTTTGTCTTGTTATAAAAAGTTTGCCCTTCTGATTTTGTCTTATCACTGTAAACTATCAATTGCTGTGAAAAACAAATGTTTGCTGTGATCATTTAATCAGTTTTTTTATATTTAAAACCTATGGTTATTGTCACCAAATCTTTATTTTTGTCTTGATATGAAAGTGCACACTTCTGACGTTTTCTGAATGTTTGCTTACTGTGAGAAAAAAAAACAAGTGGCATAATTTTATTTAATTAGTTTTTTAATCTTTAAAACTTTAATGGTCATTAATTATTATCACCAAATCTCTATTTTTGTTTTGAAGTGCACTTCTAATGTTGTCTGAATGTTGTCTGAACGTTCACTCTGGACATTCAATGTGAAAAAACATGTTTGGTGTGATTTAATTTAAAGAGTATAGTACAAACTTATGGTTGTTATTATTTATCACCAAATCTCTATTTCTGCATTGTTATAAAAAATTGTGCACTTCTGTTAGTTAGATGTTTAATAGAGGGTTTAGGGCCCTCTTTTCTGTTTGTCCCACCTTAGTACGTACTTCTCTCAGTTAAACTCTGGTGCCAGAGTACTTCTTTCAGTTAAACTCTGGGGACAGAAGATGGCTTCCATTAACTCCTGTTTATACCCCCAGAAGCAAAACCTTGTTGTTCTGGTGGTTTGATTGAACACTGTGACAGTTGAGGGTGGGCAATCACAACCCCCCCACTGTTGGTTGGAGGCTCTTTCATCGGCCCTTTGATTTCTCCCAGGATACCTTTTCGTGAAGGTTTCCCACATAGTTGCCAAGTCCGCTTATTTCAAGCGACATTGGGCTTGTTTTTTCCTGGAGTCGCTTACCAATTCTGCGAGCCGCTCGTGGCGTTTTTTGGGCTTGTCTTAGGCGTTGAGTCACCTATTTGGGCTTGACAAGTCAACGCTAATATGAGCTCAAGTGGGAGAAATATGGGGGGAAAAAAAGAATGGGAAAAAGAGCGCGCTCTTAAAGAATGGATCCGACCTCAGATGGGAGATGTGTCAAAGGCACTTTGCAGGTTTTGCAAGTGTGAAATACATGCTCACCATGCTGATTTAATTCAACATCCCTTACCAAAAAGTAGTATATGCAAGTATCCTTAAAGTATACTAATTTTAAACTAAAAAAATAAGAGTATACTTTCAGTTTACTTTTTAGGTACTTGTCAAAAATATACTTAGCCAAGTTTATTTTACATAATACTTGACTTATACTAAAAATAAACTAAAAGTCTAAGTACACTTAATCTATACTTCTGTTTAAACTTTTGGCCAAGGTAATTTTACACAAAGTATTTTCACACTGGTTTATTTGTAGTACTTCTGTTTTAAACGTTTTGTCAGTTTTTTGGAACAGCTCGAGCAGTTTTGTTATATTGTTGTTGTATATATATTGTATACTGTATATATTATTATTATTCAAGGTATTATTATTATCATCATTATCATCATCATTATTATTATCATCATTATTCAATTTTATTCTGCTCTAGGCATGAGGTGAAACATTCAGGTACTTGTTGTTTGATTTCTGCCGTTTTTCTGTTTGTGGGCTTCCCAAGCGTTGGATTGGGGGAAGTAGAACGCATGTCTCAACCAATCAACGTCACTCTAGCTTATCGGGAAGCATGTCATCATGTCCTAACCAATCAATGCCACTCTTGCTTATTGGGGGTAGTAGCATGTGATCATATCCAACCAATCAACACCACGCTTGCTTCGCGCGATTCGTTCAAATGTAGCTATTTCCTAGTTTTCTTCTGTTTGACAAAGCTCTTGTGTCGGACTCAGCGCTCGTAAAACTTGCTTTTTATTAGACGTCGACTGGTCTGACCCTGGACGACGACTGGACATTCAGTTGGAAGTTGAATGTAATCGGTTCTGTTTTGTTTATTTGCTAGATGTTTTAGCTTTGTTCACTTGAATTAACAAAACCTGCTGTGGCTAAAAGCTAAGCTAACGTACGTTAAGCTAACGAGCTAAAACTGGTGTGTTACGTTGCTGAGGTAGATGAATTGAGGCAAGTAAAACACTGCAGGTTTAGAATATGTTATTCTAGCGTTTAAATAAGCCATATATGCTACGAGGTTGGTTTTTTTTTTGGCTTGCTTCAAGTTCCTGGATGGTTTTTCAAAGAGACAAGGCCCCGCATCCACGCGTAGTTTGCATCGCATGTCCATTAACACACATGCGCTGAGCCAGCAGAACAATAACTGCAGCCAGGCTGAAATACTAATTTACTTGAAATACGTATTTCGGCAACATTACTGCTTTTGTAGCTGCTTCAGGCAGAAAACAAGAGGCTGAAGGAAGACTGTGATGCCTTGAGAGGTTATTTCTAGCAAGTAGTTTGAGTGAAGACACTGATTTTAAAAACCAAATGTGGAAATTGAGAACGCCTTGAATGTTATATTTATTCTTTAGATCAGTCCTACTTCCTGTTCCTCCTTATCTC
Source organism: Garcialebias charrua (assembly GCA_038048925.1). Classification (NCBI taxonomy): domain Eukaryota; kingdom Metazoa; phylum Chordata; class Actinopteri; order Cyprinodontiformes; family Rivulidae; genus Garcialebias; species Garcialebias charrua. Next base: position 43,414 of record JBBPBX010007261.1, on the reverse strand, counting down.
AGCTCTTCATTGCACAAATGACTAATGTAAATTTTGAAAGGTCTCAAAACACTATAGTGACACGCAATTTTTGTTCTTTTGCCCCTTGTTTGTTTGTTTTTCTTTTACAGAGCTTCTAGCAGTTGTGAAACAGTCGAAAGATGTGTTGATCGGATCTCAGCGTTGCTTCCATCCACAACACCAACTGTACAGACACTTGTTGCTCCACCCATCTCTGTTCAAGTGTTGTCTGATCCTGATGACATAGTAATTAACTGAATGCATGGATACTGTATGTTATTGATCCATTTGGGGAAACATTATGTGGCGAGATGGTGTTCCACTTCCCCCTCCCTTCTACTCTGAGCACCTGGTGCAGATGCGTATCAGGTGCAACTAGATGAGCACCATTGATTAGTGGGCGGGGCAGACTCCCTTATAGCTGGGTAATAATAATAATAATAATAATAATAATAATAATAATAATAATAATAATAATAATAATAATAATAATAATAATAATAATAATAATAATAATAATAATAATGAATTCCATTTATAATGCACTTTTCATTAATAAAAATCTCAAAGTGGGTAGGCTGCTATAGGGTGCGTGTGTCTTTGTTTCCCTCCCTGCTGCTCCAGTGGCTGCTTCATTCTGCTGGTGCTCTTGGGTTGCTCGTCTGAGATATGTTGTTCTGCTGGCATTGCCTGCTAGGTGGGGATTGTTGTGGCGTGCGGTTGGGTCCTCGCTGCTGACCTGCTTCCTCCCTGGTTTGGCTGTGTTTGCACCTCTGGGTAAGTACCTGCAATTGATATTTTAATTTTCTTGAATCTACAATAATGGGTTTTCCGTTTCAGGCACCTGATATTACTACTTGGAGCTGCAACGCTGTGGACGCTCTGCTGTCTTGTCTTTCCAGTGTGTTTGGGCCGCTTTCAGCAAGACCTGTACTGATGGGCAGGCTGTGTGGGCAGAGCATGGCTTCTCTGACTCCGTCTAAAGGGGCATGGAACTGGACGACGGCAACAACTGGGTCTATGGTTTAAAGTGTTTTTTCCTTTTTTTTAGTCTTCCTTTCTTGTCAGGGACCAAGTTGAATCCTTGTTTTTAAGGAAGGAACTGCTTTACAAGGACCGGGTTGTGTACTGGAAACCTTGGTTTTAAAAAATAATCGTTTTTAATGAAATTATGTAAATAAATATTGTAAATTTGATTTGTCTGTGTTCTGGTGTTTAACTTAAAGGAGCAAGAGCTCCACCTTCTGGTCACATTTGACGTTGCTGGAAGGATGCACCATTGAACACAAACTTTATTGATTTTTTAATTTTTTTAACTTGTTGGGTGTGTTTTTAAATGTGGTAAGACAAGACAGCAGTAGTTGTCCAAGGGAAGACCTATTTGTTGGTTTGGAGTTTTATTTTCTACTGTTTTTTTCTTTCTCTCCCTTTCTCCCTTTCTTTTCTCCTTTTTTCTTCTTCCCTGCAGGTATGTAGGAGGTAGCACAGTGGCTGGTAGATTGAGTGGGTCAGCAGAAGACGACGGCTAAGGTTGCCGACGGCTGCCGGGCGCCGCTGCTTCCCCGGCTGTGGTTGGTGGTGTCATGCCTGTTTGTGCTGTAGTTGCTGGGCAGTTTGTGGTTGTGCCCAGGGACCAACGGTGTCCCATGTTCAGTGGTAGGACTGGCATTGGGATCAGTGAGTGGATCAAGGAGGTCCAATCGTGTATTCGGGTCCGCCATTTGTCAGCAGCAGATGAGGCTTGCTTTCTTTTTGAACATCTAGAGGGGGCAGCAGGGGAGGAAACAAAAGTACCACACTATGTAGAGAGGAATGACCTCGGTGGGAGAATAGCAGGCTTGCCACTAGCAGCTACGTCAAAATTGTTGGCATCTTGTCCAGTTGAGGTCTTAACCCTTCAGGTCATAAAATTGCTAATCATAGCTCTATTTCAGAGTGGGATGTTAATCTGTGTGGCAAGGTGTTTCCGCATGGTGGGATTCTGGTGGTGAAAGATCCCACTAATACTGGTTCTTCAGTTCATGGCTTTAAAATGGGCTATGACTGAGCAAGTTAGGGAATATCTTTTTGGGCCATTGGTGCATGGTCTATATAGATAACAATGCTGTGAGTTATTTTCATTCAGCCAAGCTTGGTGCCATGGAGTAATGCTAGGCTGTTCAACTTGCTGCTTTTGATTTTCATATTTCTGAAGTAGCGTTCTGAATGCAGCAATGACAATACTGAAGTGTGCAGGTCTATCGTCGGGGCGACGATGCAACAAAGGGGGGTAGAATGTAGTGAGATGGTGTTCCACTTCCCCCTCCCTTCTACTCTGAGCACCTGGTGCAGATGCGCATCAGGTGCAACTAGATGAGCACCATTGATTAGTGGACGGGGCAGACTCCCTTATAGCTGGGTAGGCTGCTATGGGGTACGTGTGGGATCCCGATATGAGGCTCGTCAACAGTTGGTTGTAGGAAGGACTGGAGGTGGGAGAGTTGGAGATGGTTGCGGGATGAGGAAGAAGCGGGAGTTGGGGTCGGCGGCCGTGATGGGTCGGAGCCGGAGTCGTTCGCCTCAGGGCCACGGGTCAGGTTCTGGTTCCCGTGAGGGAGCTGAGCTCAGTCAACGGAGTGGTAAGGCGGTTGGCAGCGACTGCGCTGTGCATGGGCAGGTGGTCACGGAGTTTGATTTTAGTTCGAGTAGTGAGTCTGGTGATATGGGTGAAAGTGGTGTCGGAGATGCTGTGACTTGGAGTAATGTAGCCACTTCCAAGAGCAGGAAGAAGCGGAAGTCGCGGACTTCTGTGGGAGATGTTTCAACCTCTGAAACTGCTGAGGAGTCTGTAGTCGTACCTGAGAGACGAACTGATGGGCATAAAGTTGTTGTTAAGTTGACTCGTGAAGGTGTCTCTTTTAGTGACTGGAACCCGGTTAAACGGACCAAAACTTTACACAGCCTGATAGGTGAGGTCCACGGTGCAAAGGTTTTGCGTAGCGGTGCGCTGATTGTTCAGTGCAGGGACAGTGTACAGCAGGAAAAGGCCCTTAAGATGACCAGGATGGATGGGAAGTTGGTTCGTTGCAGTCTGCTTGACAGCGATGCGATGTGTAGAGGGGTCATTGGTGGGGTCCCTTTGACTGTCTCCACTGAAGAATTACAGGGTAATTTGCATGGTGCTGGGGTAAAAGAATTTAAGCGTTTGAAGACGACAAGAGATGGTGTACGCTGTGACAGCCTGTCGGTATTGATTAAATTTGAAGGGAAATGTTTGCCCCTTAAAGTCTTCATTGGTTATATGAGTTATGTTGTGAAACCGTACGTTCCTCCGCCGTTGAGGTGTTTTAACTGTCAAAAGTTTGGACATGTGGCAGCGGTTTGCTTTGGGAAACAACGGTGTGGGCGGTGTGCGGGTTACCATGCGTATGGAGAATGTGGTGCTGAGGCCAAGCTTAGGTGTTGTAACTGTGGTGAGGAACACGCTGCTGCTTACCGGGGTTGTCGATTCAGTAAGAGGGCAGAGGAAATTCAGAAAGTAAAGTTGAGTCAAGGAATTACCTATGCCGAGGCTGTGAAAAGACTCCCTAGTCATTCAGAGAGACCTGCACCTCCGGTGACACCTACCGTTACGCCTAAGGATTGTGATGGGTGCTCTAAACTGCCCAGTGATTCATTGATAGTGAACAAAAGGGATTTTGTGCTGTTTATGGTAGATGTGATAAATTGTTCGGCTCAGACTGTTAAGAAGACTGAAAAAGATCAAGATTATTGTTAAGGCTGCGGAAAAGTACCTGGGTGTAAAAGACCTTGGTTGGGAGGCCGTTGAGGGCATGATGGGTAAAGGCGTGACGCCATCTCCGTCAGGGGGTGGTGCTTCCTGATGATAATACTGTATGCCTGTTTCGTTGGTCTGCTATTACTGGTTTTGGATTTTGGAACGTACTCGATTGTTTGTAAGAATTTAGTTTAGTTTAGTTTTGTTTTGTTTTTTTGGAGCGTTGGTCCAGTCTATTCTCCGTGACAGTAGGTGGCGGTAATGCACCTTTCAGTTGTTTGCCAACCGCCAAAAAAGAACCCACTTAGAAGAAGAAGAAGAAAGGGTACGTGTGTCTTTGTTTCCCTCCCTGCTGCTCCAGTGGCTGCTTCATTCTGCTGGTGCTCTTGGGTTGCTCGTCTGAGATCTGTTGTTCTGCTGGCATTGCCTGCTAGGTGGGGATTGTTGTGGCGTGCGGTTGGGTCCTCGCTACTGACCTGCTTCCTCCCTGGTTTGGCTGTGTTTGCACCTCTGGGTAAGTACCTGCAATTGATATTTTAATTTTCCTGAATCTACAATAATGGGTTTTCTGTTTCAGGCACCTGATATTACTGCTTGGAGCTGCAGCGCTGTGGACGCTCTGCTGTCTTGTCCTGTCTTTCCAGTGTGTTTGGGCCGCTTTCAGCAAGACCTGTACTGATGGGCAAGCTGTGTGGGCAGAGCATGGCTTCTCTGACTCCGTTGAAAGGGGCATGGAACTGGAACTGGACGACGGCAACAACTGGGTCTATGGTTTAAAGTGTTTTTTCCCCCTTTTTTTAGTCTTCCTTTCTTGTCAGGGACAGAGTGGTGGACTTGAATCCTTGCTTTCAAGGAAAGAACTGTTTGACAAGGACCAAGTTGTGGACTTGAATCCTTGTTTTTAAGGAAGGAACTGCTTTACAGGGACCGGGTTGTGGACTGGAAACCTTGGTTTTAAAGAAATAATTGTTTTTAATGAAATTGTGTAAATAAATGTAACTGAACACCGAGCAGTGCCAATTATATGTAAGGGATATAATACTTGTCAGTTTGCTGACCAGTACAATATTCCAGAAGAAATTGGAGCAGATTTGATCTGACCCAAATTCATTCGCGAGTTCACCCTTTTTCCGGATTAAATTCCTTAACTGTGACTAGACAAAATGTGATTTCACGAGAAACTTTAACTTATGTTGATCCACTAGAAGATAGACCTTTTATTGAGAAAATCATAAAAGTACATTAAACATTTGTATCGAGATTAGCTCTGATTTAATAACTACTGTAGACAAGAATTCAAATTGGAACAAACAGACAAGTTATGTTTAAACTTCCTGCTGGCACATTTAAAGTTTAATGGCTTAAGAAAATAAGAATAAGGAGGAAGGAGTGGAATGAAAGCTAAGTTTAACAGAAGTTAATTATTTTGAAATGCAACAGGGTGACACTTTTCCCACACGAGTCCGGCTAGACTTCCCCACACGTTCAGCATACAATCAACGACTCTTTACCTGGTGACGATACGTCTCTGGAGATAAGAGCTGAGAAGTTTTGTGGACACTTAACGGACGGTGTTATCCAGTTGACGTCCAGTTGAAACTTCAGCGCGTGTATAACTGATTCAACGAGCAGAAGTGCGCCTTTCCCAGCAGGAACCAGGCAAACGTCCTGACTGGGTTTCAAAATAAAACTTTCAGAAAACATTCTTTCAGAACCGATGAGTGAGTTACAGCTGAGCTGTGCCATAACTCTGGTTGAGAAACATAGGTCTACTTGACAAATAACCACAACTTTTCACCAGTTTCAGAGAAGAACCAAGTTGTTAGTTTAGTTCTCCCTTTCACACTAAACTAAAACGGGAAGTAATAGTTTTATATGGAGGGCGGAGTCTGCCCACTTCCTGAATGGTTATTTGGCTGTTTTAACAAAATAAATTAATTTACTCAGCAGTTCCCAGAGTTGGAAAACTCTGAAGGACACTTACATATTGTTTAGGCCAGTGGTCAGATGGAGCTTGTTAGTAGAGAGAATATTTTGGCTAACTTGATAGACAAAGCAGAGAAGGAAGTTAAAAGTTTACCCTGAACTGTGCCAAAATATTAAAGCATCCTGGTACTACAGAAATAACCTAGCATGAGAGTGACAGTCATGTTAATAACAGATCATCATCAAATGACAAAAATATACTGTTGATCAATTCTGAATTAACACAAATTAAAAAGAATCTTCTGATTTGTGTCTCTTAATTCAAAATAACCAACAAAATAATGTCCACTTGTCTCCTTCAGAGCTCAAGAAAAGTGTAACACTCAGAGTTTCAGAGAGATGTGAAGAGGTTTAAATCCAGTAACGGACATGAGAGTGCTGTATCACTACAGTCCCCCTTTTTGGAAGTCATCGCCTGTCCTTGGAGATGAGTTCCAACACGAAAGGATACCACCGAATGTCTCTGACCTTTATGTAATCCAGCAAGTGGGAAAAAAAATCAAAATTATACTCCCATAATGTTTTTGGAAATTCCATACTGTTCGTAGGTAATCCCATTGCGGTAAGCTTTCAATCCTTTGGAAAACAGTCTGTTAACCCTTGGAAAACTGAGTCTGTGATCCCTTGGAAACAAAGTCTTATAATCCACAGCGATTGGGGTTATTGATTTCATCAGCAACAAATGGTTTTTTAATCAGCATGTAGAGGGGATCCCTCGATTGATGCAGAGGAGGTGACCTTTGGATGAAGGTTGAAGACCAACGTTGGAGTAGCAGGTCCCCACATCGAAGGTTGCAGGCTGGATGGCTTCCAGTCTGTGCCACCCTGGTTCTATGTGTCATGCGAGTATGTGGTTTTAGGTGGGCTTATGACAGGGATTTTACATTAGGCCCTACCTATATACACCTGGTATGTAAGCTATCATGGATTAGATCAGCTACAATTACCAATTAGGGATGGATCAATGCTGAAAAAACAGATAGTTTTTGGAAGGCATCTGTAACGAAGGCCTCTTCTTTCAAACTATTCCTCCATTCATTACTTAGTTTAGATTAAACTAAAATAGAAAAAATGAAATATAGTTTGGTCTAAATGTTTGTTGTCTTTTAGACGAGCGACGTAGAATTTGGTATTCCTAATAAATTTTGAAGTCTATGGCGAGACTCAACAAAATGAATAGATCTAGAATAGAAACGATCGAATCGGTTCTACCTAAATGATTGTGAGATCAGTGTAGATTATAGTACCTTAAGTAGTATTAATCTACAGTGACTCTTCAAAGATTGAGATTTTTAACAAAATGAACAGCCTGTTGGCATAGTTAAATCCATTTAAGTCTTCAACTAACATTAATCAAAACCTCTTTTGGCTGGGAGTGTTCAGAAAACAATAACAACTTCAATAACAACAAAAGTAGCAATTAAGCAACTAGAAAACAACGTTTCACTACATCAAACTCACTCTGTCATCAGATTCCAACATGTCACACACAAGAAAAACAGTTCTTAGCTTTATAACCAATGTCAATTAAATCCTACAGATTTAAACGGTTGTTAAGGTTAGTTTTTTATTGTGAGTTTTATACTTAGCGTTTCTAAGTTCTAGTTGGAACGGTTTCTTTTTGCAACTAATATTGTTTAAACTGTTTAGTTTATTTACCATCTTGTGCTTGGACGACCTTATTTTCCCATGAAGTCTTTGGAGTTTGCGAGATATTTGTCCTTTGTAGGGTTATAGAAATCTTTGTCTTTGACATGGGCATGACCTAACATCACCCCCCTGCGGTCATGGGGGACCACACACACAGGTGAGGACGTCCGTCCATGGGCACGAGTTAGGATGCCATTGTTTAGTTTAAGCTATTTGCGTAGTTTATCGGGAGCCTTGTACAGGAACCTTATAGGTTTCGGCCAACGTATCTTTGTATGCTTACCTCTTTCTGCGTAATTCAGGCGTGTCACAACTGTCGGCGCAGTCGCAGGTGTGTCTGATTGTTCAGAATGCGACGGGTCACTGTCGTTGTGTGTGTCTTCCCACTTCATGACTGAAGAGGTGCTCTTTGAGTCTGTAAGAACTATGTCATTTCTGAGTAGTTCTAGATCCAAATGCTCTTGAACCAGTGTTTCATCGAAAGCTTGGCAGATTGCCGATTTATCTGTCCCAAGGGACAGTACAGCGTGCTCGGTGTGGGACTCTTCGATCTCCACACCTTCTTCTACCTGTGGTAGGAAATGTGAGTTTGCTCCCTTTTTGTCTGATGAGGGGTCCTCGAAATCTGCAACAATGATGTCAAAGTGACTGTCAGCGTTTGGTCGACTGTCATTTTCTGGACTCAGATGCCCTTGAACCAAGGTTTCATCGAAAGCTTGGCTGATAGCTGAATTACCTGTCCCAGAGGACAGTACAGCGTCTTTGGTGTGGGATCCTTGGACCTCCACACCTTCTCCTACCTGTGGTAGGTAGTGTTCAGTGAGTGCAGAAGGTGTCAGCTCACAGAGGAGGTTCTCGTGTTGGGCCAGAGTCTGGTCCAATTGTTGAGTCTCCTCTGTCTCACCTGTATTTGAAGGTTCACTTACCGGGCTTGTGCTCTCGGTTGGGGATTCCCTTGTGACCTCTGCGGTACCTGCTGTTAGACAGTCAGTGTTCTGACCTTGGGGAGGCACCTCGATCGGCAGTGGATTGCTCACTGTGGCCCACATTGTCTGATCACCATAATTTATAATCGCGTCGAAGCGATTTATAAAATCTTGGCCAACCACAAATGGGAATGAGTCCAGTTCAGGCACATATACCAGGTGGTATAGTGACATTTTGCCAATCTGCATGTGAACCATGGCTATAGCTGTCAGGGTTGTTCCCGTCTCTGCGAGGCCCTGCAGTTCAATAGCACATTTCCCGAAGGGTATTTGCCTGTTAACACCGTTAGCGGCGGTCCTTAGCTCCTCAAACAGTTCGGCTGACATGATAGACACGTCTGAACTGCAATCCAGGAGTGCTTCTCGCGCGAGGACCCCTTCCAGTGTGATAGGCAGGTAAGCTTTCTTAGCCACCCCCCTTTTGATAAGGTTACACAGAAACCGTTTAGGTTTATGCACACGTTTCTGTTTACGTGTACCTCTGTCTGTGTAATCTTCGTTGCTGACAGCATCTTGTTGGTTGTCAGCATCATGACCTTCAGGATGCTTTTGACTATCAGCAATTTGTTTGCTGTAAAAATCAGCATCTTTGGCAATGTTGACGTTTCTGTTGTCAACAGTCTGCACTGAGTCTTTGTAAAAGACAGTGCTGTACATCGCCTCAACAGGTTGTAAAATGTTGTTAGTGTTATTATCAATGACAACACCACTCATTTTTCCCTGTTGGTCAGTCTCTGTAACACTTAAATCTTCTAACAAACATTTTACTACCTCAGTTGCTTCCGAGCGCGGAGGCGTCGTGCCCTTAATCTGGAGCTTGTGTGACTCTGCATGCCTCAAACTGTTCAGTTCGAGGTGCAGGGGCAGGAGGGTCACTTCTCGGGGGTACCTTTTGAGACGAACCATTGTTCAATGGGTATCGGCGCCCATACATCAACTTCTTTCAAAGTTCACCCACTGTTAGACCTAGGTCTAAACCCATTTGGTTCGATCTGAACCATCTTTGTTCACCTAAAGAGCGAACACCTACCTAAAGCTTAGGATATAGTTGACGCGTCGCATAGGGCGCGCGGCCAAAGTGACGCAATCGCGAAGTCCCCGCCCCCGCGCTTTGGCCAGCGCGTTGGTTTCGCGCGTGGTCGTGCACCTCCTAGATTTTGAAGCTCCGCAAGCCTAGCGCGCGCCAAATTGATTGACAGGTCGGGTGTGGACCTCACCGACAGTCTTCACGCCAGAATCTGCAGCTGTCTGCGCCGCTGTGGTCGTGGAAACGGCGTCGCGAGGCATGGAGGAATGTTTTGTGACACAAAATGTTAAAATTCTCCTTCATTCCTGATCTGGAGTCGGACTTTTCTTTTGTTTTTTCGCCAAAAGTCACGTGATCGCTTTCTCCTCCGCTGACTCCATGCATTGAAAGCCGCAAATAAAGACAACAGTTCAGCACGCGAGCAGAAAGCTATTTGTTTTTGTTGTGTGATTTCAAACAGTTCTTCTTCTACGGTAGATTTCTTCCTCTACACCCTTTCTTGCAACATATGCACAGGTTTTAGAGGGTACTGCCACCTGCTGGTCCGTAAAAGAACAGCACTTTGCCAAGCTCTGCCGTGCTACACTATAAATGCATGCACAGTGCGCGCGCAGCACGCGCGCTCCAGCTTGCGGACCAAAGCGCGACTATATCCGAGCCTTTATGTGGTTCCTTGCTCGTCTCAGATTTATCAATCTGAGGTGCATGAGGAGAAGAGCTCCCTTTGAACCGATTTGAGTCACTGTTCCAGCTGGCAGCAACATTCTGTTTGTTATTATGAAAATCCTGTTCATCCTCGCACTCTGTAGAAGAGGGAACCTCTTCTATTGTCTGCGAGTGGGATTTGACCTTTTGACCCGAGCACACCTCTGAGGGTGTTTTGTGTTGCGTGAACACATAAAAAACCTTCACAGCGTATTGTTTAACTTCTTCCATGGTACTCTCATTCAAATTAGCCTTGAAGCGTACACATCTCCTGAGCTTAGACCAGAGATTTGTACTGAAAAGACGTTTAAACTGATCATCTTCCTCTATACCAGGGTCAGTTATGTCACCTGAATAAGCAGAGAGGAGCCTGTCGTAGAACAACAAGGGATGTTCACCTGATTGCTGAAGGACATTCACCGCAGCTAAGTAATTACCATGCGCTGAAGCAGTTTCTCCCACTGTGCGAGGTACAAAGGTAGCACAACCACGGCCCGAACGAACCCATTTAGGTTCGATCAGAGAGTAGACCCTCTCAGTTGTTGCACCTTTTTGAACGTCCATCTTTGTATAGATTTTCTTGTGAAAAATCAAGAAAGATGGTTCTTATCTTACAGTGTGCATATAAATCATCACTTTTAATGTAGCATTGAGTAAATTAAAACCAACCAGCCTCCAGGTTTATGTGTTTCACTGTGTTCAATAAGTCTATTATTCAAAAGTACCTTATCTCAGGAATTACCCTCAATGAATTGTAAAGTTAAATACCCTTAGGCAGTGTTAGTTAACTTTATCCAAAACTTATATTCAAACAACAGTTACTAACTAACCCAATCTGATTTCTGTCTATTCACACCAACGCTTATAAAAGTGATCAGATTCAAATGCAAGGATTCACTGTAAAATTTTCTCAGGATACAGCTACATCATGTCTCAATAAGATGTTTTGCAGTTTCGGTGAAACTGAAATCTCATTGCATACAACAGTCAACAGGAGAGAACAAGGCTTTCCAACTTGTTATTTTAAATAAACTTGTATCCAAAATAAACTGGAGTTTGTGTGTGCTCAGTAAAACATCCAAGATGTTATATCCAATAAAAATCATTGATTTTTATTAATTTGTCGACCTGTGACAAGATCAAAACAAGTTCGGCTATCTTTTGTGTGATTTATGTGAAAATCAAGGCAGAAGATGCTTCACGTTTGTTATTTTAAACTTTTTGTTTAAAATAAAATGGAAAGCTTGTGTGCACAGAATTATAATAAAAGTGTTACTTCTTATCAAAATGCAGACATGTCTGCATTAATTCTGTGTAACTGTTCTGCTTTCAATATTTGATTTTATGTGAAAATCAAATTAAAGGATGCTGTCTGTCCTACACCAGCCAACTGTTCACTATTTAAAATAAACAGGAAAGCTGAAATATAGACAGAACTATTTAAAAACCATAGTCTTTAAAGTAGCCAGCAGATGGGGGTGCAACGTTGGACATGCTTTTATCACAGCAACTGCATTTTCTCTTTCTGACCGCTATAGAGGCGTTGTCACCCGTGAGCGCAGCTGTAGCTTAGCAGTTAGGGTAGAAAACATCCAACAAACGGATTAAAAGCAACCTCACAGAAAAAAAAATCTAGAGCCTTTACATGAACCCCAGTCTCATGAAAGACGATTCGATGTGACTAACATCGTTTGGACTGTGATTTTTTAAACTTTGTTTAAAAGAAAACAGTCGGCCCCATAAACCAGTTGCAGCTTCCAGTGTCACGTGACCTGGTCACATGGTGTTCGGTAGTCTTACACCAACTGCGTTAATACACCATTTAAAATCTCAAAAACACTGCAATTAAACAGGTTTTCAAAGATATTAACGGACAAGCAAGCGTAACGCTTGTCAGGGCAGGTAACTGAAGTAAAAACTCATGAGGAGTGGGCTGTCCCACCCGACATGCGTCACCACTTACAACGTAACCGACAGCGAAGACAAAACATGTAGTTCTTAACCCAAGTGCTCATGGGTAATGTAGTCTTCTATACCTTACGTCCCTCTATGCCACTCACGTTGACGTGCCGTTCAAACAACGCGTTCACGGCCCTCAAGGTCGGTCGGACTCTAGCGTCGAACAGAGTTTTTTAACGTTCCAAAACACGTATAAATATCACAAAACACTGCGGTTAAGCAGTCTTCGACGACATTACATGCATAGAAACAAAACAAAACAGACAAACTGTCAGAAATGTGTGAACAAGATGAAACCTGACGACCAGAGTCTATCAGAACCAATGATTTTGAACACAACACACAATGGACCAATCACAGCGCTTTATGCAGCCCCAGCTTCGGGACTCTAACCTAGCTTTTACCCCAAAGTTCTGGACACTTTTTCACAAAATAAACGTATAATACACCACAGAAAATTCTGTTAACGAGCCAAATCACATACAGGCATGCACCCGCGCCGTCCTGAGGAAAGCAACACCCTAACTGTTGAAACACAACGGACTTTACGTCAGTCGGAACCGGATCCTCGTCCGGTCCAAATGCCGAAGCTGAGTGGGTTCTCCCGAACCACAAACAAACGCGTTGTAACAGCAAAAGGTACACTGGAGCAGCACAAAAATAATTCCAACGAGAAATGACGTAGACAATGCAATAAGCAATCTCCTGACACTCACCAGCCAGAACTATCTTCCCAAGTCCAAAAACACGGATAAAACCATGCCAACAAACCGTTACAATAGACTACAAAAATACAATTTAATAACCGTCTAGGGACTCGGACGAGCCACCAATATGTATCTGTACACCGAGCGGTGCCAAGTATATGTAAGGGATATAGTACTTGTCAGCTTGCTGACCAGTACAATATTCTAGAAGAAATTGGAGCAGATTTGATCTGACCCAAATTCATTCGCGAGTTCACCCTTTTTCCGGATTAAATTGCTCAACTGTGACTAGACAAAATGTAATTTCACGAGAGACTTCAACTTATGTTGATCCACCAGAAGATAGACCTTTTATTGAGAAAATCATAAAAGTACATTAAACATTTGTATCGAGATTAGCTCTGATTTAATAACTACTGTAGACAAGAATTCAAATTGGAACAAACAGACAAGTTATGTTTAAACTTCCTGCTGGCACATTTACTTAAAGTTTAATGGCTTAAGAAAATAAGAATAAGGAGGAAGGAGTGGAATGTTTAACAGAAGTTAATTATTTTGAAATGCAACAGGGTGACACTTTTCCCACACGAGTCCGGCTAGACTTCCTCATACATTCAGCATACAATCAACGACTCTTTACCTGGTGACGATGCGTCTCTGGAGATAAGAGCTGAGAAGTTTTGTGGACACTTAACGGATGGTGTTGTCCAGTTGACGTCCAGTTGAAACTTCAGCGTGTGTATAACTGATTCAACGAGCAGAAGTGCACCTTTCCCGGCAGGAACCAGGCCAACGTCCTGACTGGGTTTCAAAATAAAACTTTCAGAAAACAAATTCTTTCAGAACCGATGAGTGAGTTACAACTGAGCTGTGCCGTAACTCTGGTTGAGAAACGTAGGTCTAATTGACAAATGACCACAACTTTTCACCAGTTTCAGAGAAGAACCAAGTTGTTAGTTTAGTTCTCCCTTTCATACTAAACCAAAACGGGAAGTAATAGTTTTATATGGAGGGCGGAGTCTGCCCACTTCCTGAATGGTTATTTGGCTGTTTTAACAAAATAAATTAATTTACTCAGCAGTTCTCAGAGTTGGAAAACTCTGAAGGACACTTACATATAGTTTAGGCCAGTGGCCAGATGGAGCTTGTTAGTACAGAGAATATTATGGCTAACTTGATAGACAAAGCAGAGAAGGGAGTTAAAAGTTTACCCTGAACTGTGCCATAATATTAAAGCATCCTGGTACTGCAGAAATAACCTAGCATGAGAGTGACAGTCAGTGATGTCACTAACGCGTTACAAAGTAATCGCGTTACTCTTGTCGGACCACTTTTTTCAGTAACGAGTAATCTAACGCGTTGCTATTTAAAATCCAGTAATCAGATTAAAGTTACTTTCTCCAAATTATTTTGCGTTACTTTTTTGTAATTTTCTGTTGTACTGTAATTTAATTTTATTTCCTCAATGCGTCTCGGCCGGGGAGTGATAAAAAAAAGACGGAAATTCGGTCAGCTGTGGCTGTTTGAAACCTGACACCGCAGCGTGCGTGACAGTCAGGAACTGTGAGCTGAGTGCGCTCACTCGGAGGAGCTGAGAGGAGGAGGAGACCACTTTACTGCAGTTCAGTTACATTTGGAGTCGCAGCACAAGCCTCTCAAGCAGAGAGCTGCGAGTCAGGAGGTCCCCCCGCCACCACCACCCCGCGACCAAAACAACAAGCTTGACTTCGGTGCAGCCCCCCCACACCTCCTGCTGTGTAGAAACTGGTGTGGCAGCTTTTAAGCTGGATGGATGCAATAGGTCTTCTGGTATTTACATACAAATACATTCTTTGTTCTGGTTTCTTCTGGTATTTACGCAAACAAGCTCATCTACAGCTCCATTCAGTGTCAGGAGAACGCACAGCATGATGCAGCCCTTTACAGAGTTCAGTAACCTGTGTGAGAACTGGGGCTTTGATTCAGAAATATATTTTTGTTATTACTTTATGGATAGAAAAAAGTATGGATATATACTGCAGTTGTTCAGCATATTGTTTTTGTACTATTAGTGCTTAGTGTATTCTTAGTTTAGAGTATTTCTTAATTCATATCTTAGAACGTATTTCTGTTTTTCTTTTACAATTTATATGTTTGTTTGGATGTAACTAAGACCCATGTGTACACAGTTTTCTAAAATAAAAATAAAAAACTCTGATTTTGATGTTAAAAGACTGTCTTTATTATATTATTTATTTTAAAAAGTATTTACAGAAATACTTTTTTGTAAAAATATTATTTGTTTAGTGAAGTCAAGAAGACACTATTTTTTATATAAAGCAAGTATTCCTTTATTCATTCAACCTTCATTTATGATGATATATCAAGAAATATTGCCTTATTTTTTATAAAAAGTATTTGTTTAATGACCTCAGACTTTTATGTTTCATAAAAACAAGTATTTATGTTTAATGAAGTCAAGAAAGACCATTTTGTTTTTGAATATTTTTATTAGTAATCAGTAACTTAACTAAGTTACTTTTTCAATGTAACTATGCCATCACTGAACAGTCATGTTAATAACAGACCACCATCAAATGACAAAAATATACTGTTGATCAATTCTGAATTAACACAAATTAAAAAGAATCTTCTGATTTGTGTCTCTTAATTCAAAATAACTAACAAAATAGTGTCCACTTGTCTCCTTCAGAGCTCAAGAATCTCTTCAGAGCTCAAGAAAAGTGTAACACTCAGAGTTTCAGAGAGATGTGAAGAGGTTTAAATCCAGTAACTGACGTGAGAGTGCTGTATCACTACATAAATATTGTAAATTTGATTTGTCTGTGTTCTGGTGTTTAACTTAAAGGAGCAAGAGCTCCATCTTTTGGTCACAATTACAATACAATTTATTTCTACATCTTTTGTTTGCACACATAAATGATAGATAAGAAGTGATATGATACCCCTTGATGGTATGCAAATGTGCACCTTTTCCTTTCCATCCATCCATCCATCCATCTTCTTCCGCTTATCCGGGGTCGGGTCGCGGGGGTAGCAGCCTAAGTAGGGAGGCCCAGACTTCCCTCTCCCCAGCCACTTGGAGCAGCTCCTCTGGGGGAATCCCAAGGCGTTCCCAGGCCAGCCGAGAAACATAGTCCCTCCAGCGTGTCCTGGGTCTTCCTCTGGGTCTCCTCCCGGTGGGACATGCCCGGAACACCTCACCAGGGAGGCGTCCAGGAGGCATCCTAACCAGATGCCCGAGCCACCTCAACTGGCTCCTCTCGATGTGGAGAAGCAGCGGCTCTACTCCGAGTCCCTCCCGGATGACTGAGCTTCTCACCCTATCTCTAAGGGAGAGTCCAGCCACCCTGCGGAGAAAACTCATTTCAGCCGCTTGTATCCGAGATCTTGTTCTTTCGGTCATAACCCAAAGCTCATGACCATAGATGAGGGTGGGAACGTAGATCGATCGGTAAATTGAGAGCTTTGCCTTTTGACTCAGCTCTCTCTTTCCTTTCAATTTTTAAAACTTGGAAGGGATTCATTTTAAATGTTGCTGTTTTGTAGACTGTTTTTATAAACTGTTTTTGAGCTGCACCTTAATTTTATATAAAAATATTGAAGTTCTCAAGACCTTGTTTTATGACTTTGTAAACACATCTTTCAGAATACTTTAGAAAATAATTTTTAGCATATAAATAGTATTGTGCAAGTATTGTTAAGCAAACTTACAAGTGTAACCTAACAATTACAATGACAACATGGTATTAGTTTTAGAAATTCAAAAATTTAACTTAAATGATAAACTAAACTGTAAACTAGAAGTAAATAACAAGTGCATTGGGAGTATATGAAAAAGTGTACTAGTGGTGTACTTTAAGTATACTGTAATAAACTAAAGTATGAACTAGAAGTATATAACAAGTGCATTTGGAGTATAAATAAAAGTATACTAGTGGTATACTTTAAGTGTACTTCAATAAACTAAAATATGAACTTGAAGTACACTATAAGTACATTGGAAGTCTAATTAAAAGTGTACTACTAGTATACTTTAATTATATACTTTAAACTTAAATGGGCCAATTTAGTTCCAAAAAAGTATAATGTAAGTAAACTGCGAGTACACTTAAAAGTACACTTGGAGACATATACTTTTATATACTTTAGTATACTTAACATTTACCTAAAGTATACTTCTTTTTGGTAAGGGATGCCAGTACAGAGAAGCACAAAACAAACTGTGCACCCTTCTCTTCCATGAGGCCAACAAACCTGGGTTTCACTGCCCCAAAACAGAATGAGACAAAACAAAGAAATGAGCTAAAAATAGCCAACTACGTAACCTGTCACACATCAATCACACAGATTTTTTTCTACCTGCTTCATTGAGCATGATTCAGGATAGAGATTCAAGAGCATGATTCAGGATAGAGATTCAAGAAAGTTTTTTGTTGACTGCAGTTTAATTTGTATTTTAGTTGGGCTTGTATTTGGGCGTGTTTTCATGGAGCTGACCGCTTGTGTCTGTCGCAAGATCTGGCAACACTGGTTTCTCATCATTGCCATCATTTTAGTTTGTTTGGTTCAACACAGAGGAGCACTTTGAACACTGAGCTGAGTCTTATTGAGTATTTTTAGCAAGCTTTACTGCGCCTGATGAAGGTCATAGTTACCGAAACTTTGCACCAACTAGCTTGCTTTAGTTTTTAGCCTCGCCCTGCAGCTCGATCTTGATGCTTTGAACCAAATCCCTGGTCAGCAGATACCAGCAAGAAAGGTAAGGGCTTGAGGCCTTGACATGCTCCTAACCCCAGTTGAATAATGAAGGTTTGTGTTCGCTCATTAAATTATTCTAAATTAATTATAATTTATAAGCTGCTTCCAAGTTACATCAAGACAGGTTTAAGGCTTTTGAACTGCAACTTTGGACGTTTTGAAAAAGTACTACTACTAAAAAAGTAGACCAATTTGGTTTGATTTGGAGCAAGTTGTGGGAATGTGACCGCTGGATGACTTTTTAAATAATTTTTAATATCTCATAAACCAAAGTAGCACAAACAAAAAAAAATTGCTGCACAAACCAGCACAAACGGAGAACTAAAAAAGTAGACCACTTTGGTTTGATTTGGAGCAAGTTGGGGGGATGTGACCTCTGGATGTCCTATAAATAATTTTTAATATCTCATAAACCAAAGTAGCACAAACGTAGCCGAGTTGACACCAATTTCGTTTGATTTGAAGAAGGTGGGGGGGCTGGTTGACCTTTGACCTCTAGAAACATTTCTTTATAACTTTAAAATGATAGCGGCACAACCCAGTGTTGCCAGATCTCGCAACAGAAACAAGCGACCAGCCCCATGAAAACAAGCACAAACAAGCAACTTACTCTTTGAAAACAAGCCCAACTGGTAACCCACCCCATTGATAAAAACAAAGGCAGTTTTTAAACAGTATAAACATAAATTTATTAAGGCATTACATATAAACAGCAAAATTATGCTAAACACTTTGAAGAACATATCTACTCTAAAAAATAAAAATACATTTTGCATTTTTATACAAATTGTTGTGGTGTTGCTAATATGTAAGAGTAGAATCAGACCACTGCAGACGTAGCTCCGTTACGAACACCATGCTTTATTCAACACTTCTCAACTTCTTCTTCTCCCATCTCCACATCCTGTTCTCTCCCTACTCGGAGGTTCCCCTGCTGTCAGTCTTATGCAATTGCAGGACACAACATTTTCCCTTTTCCTGAAACAATTACTTACAGTACATGTAATTTTGTACAGTATACTTGACAGCAGAAAATCAAAGTAATAAAATGATTATTTCTGTAAGCCAACAGTAATATGAAAGTTTAACCTTTTAACCCTTTGCATTACAGTATGAACAGTAGTAAATTTACTTGTCTTACAGAACAGTATGAACAGGAATAGTTTACATTTTTTTCACTCTAGCTTACAAAACCTGACAACCATCTTGGTGCATTTCTATCTCTTTGACTTCTTCTCAACACAGCAAGCGGTTCATCAGTATTTCCTGGCAGTGCATATGTATCGAGTACAGTATCATCATTTTGTTCTGAAGCACGTAGGATTTGTTTTGGGAAGAGTGCAAGTTTTGAAGCATTCCACTTGCGCCCATCACTCAGTAAGAAAGTATTTGGACCAACTTTCTTTATTACAGTACGTGGTTCTGTAAATCTGGAAGATCCTTTGGAAACGTGATCCGGTCTGCGAACACGAACCGTGTCACCCACGTTGAATGTTGGTACTTTAGCTCTCATTTTCTTGTCAGTATATTCCTTCATTTTGTTTTGCTTTTGTTTCACCCTCTGTTGTATTTGAGCTTGGCTTTTGCTCTTCAGTTCTACTGGGAGTATGTTTAACTTGGTACGCATCTTTCTGTTCCTCAGTAGTTCAAATGGAGTAACTCCAGTGGTTGCATGAGGAGTAGCTCGGTAGTTGTGAAGGAATTCAGTGACAGCTTCCTTCCATGAGCTGTCACTTCTTTCAGCTGTTTGTATGCAGTCTTTAAGCACTCTGTTAAACCTTTCCACAGCACCATTTGCTTTAGGATAAAATACGCTTAACTTTAAGTGCTGTATCTCTCTCTCAGAAAAGTACTAAACGCATGTGAAGTAAACTGAGTACCATTATCTGAAACGAGATACATCGGATTACCCTCCCTACTGAACACAGTGTTCAAAACCCGTATTATTACATCTGTAGTAACAGTAGGAGCAAATGCAACCTCAGGCCATTTGCTGTAATCATCTGTTAGCACAATAGCATAACGGCAGTCCCATTTAGCATTTTCAAACGGACCTGTAATGTCAATTGCAACTTTTTCCCATGGTTTGCTAGGAAATTCAACAGGAGTAAGTGGAGCAGTAGTAGTTATTTGTTGCACTGGAACAGCATTTGGCAACATCTGTACCTTATGTATAAAGTTTTTAGCATAACCAACTTCCCGAACTGACATTCCTGGAGAATGTTCTGAAGCAGTTTTAGTTACAGCTGGTTGAACCATAGAGGTAGTAGAAGTAGCAGTAACAATTTGTCGTCCCTCAAGCTTCATTTGTAATGCTTGGAATAAATCTAAACCCAGCAGAGCAGCACCTGACTGAACAACAATAAGAGTACCTTCAGTAAAAATACCATCATGAGAAATAGTAGCTTTTAAGCACCCTTTCACAGCAATTTTCTCTTTTGCATAAGTAACAAGAGTAACTGTAGGTTCAGTTAGTACACAGTCATAAAAGTAGGTGTGGTAGATCTCTTCTGGTATAATGGACACTGATGAGCCTGTATCCACAATCAGCTCAACATCTGTACCTCGTCCATTCACAGTCACTTGAACTGTGCAGAGGATCTTGTCTTGCACTGCATTGTTCATGTAAAGAATCGTGGCTTCATTAACGACGACTTCACGTACCTCCTTTTGAGTTGAACGGCAAACACGTGAAAAATGACCCACTTTACCACACTGGTTGCATGTCGTTTTAGCAGCAGGGCATGAAGGGTGGTTAGCAAGATGGTCGAAGGATCCACAGCGGAAGCAGGAACGGCGTGTAGTGGCAGCAACTTGAGTCGTGAAAGTAGCATGGTCCCGCGGCGTCCTCCTCGCGTCCCAGCGGCGGCTTGACTTTGGCTGCTTTTGTACGGCCCTCACGGGAGCTGAAGCGTTAGCAGCGTTAGCATCAGACAGTACGGCCCTCACGGGAACAGAAATGCTAGCAGCGGTAGCATCAGAAAGTACGTTAGCATCTCTTAATCCACTCTCAATTTGTAGCGCCAACGTAGTAGCTTTAGCAAGAGTTAGCTCTGGTTCGAGTAACAGTCTGTCTCTGATGCGAGTATTAGCAACACGCTCTATCAGTTGATCACGTAGCATTTGTTCCTCCATGTTTCCAAAGTCACATGTGGCAGCTAACTCACGCAGAGAAGCTAAGAATTGTTGTACCTTTTCATCCGGCCTCTGTACACGTTGTCGAAACTTGTGACGTTCAGCAATGACGTTCACCTTCGGGACGAAATGTTCTTTAAGGGCAGTAATAGCAGTAGCGAACGTGGTCCCGGTATTCGGCAGGTTGTAGAAAAGTCTTTGGCCTTCTGTACCCAATGCATGGAGTAGAACCGCGCGCTTTCTAGGATCAGGCCAGTCGTCTCCCGATGCGGCTATTACTAGCATGTAGTTGTCGAATATCTGTAGCCATGTTGGAAACGGTATCGCCGGTTCACCTGGACACAGCATGAATGGAGCAGGCAAAAGGTACAGAAAGAACCATCCTCGTTGCCAATGTTTTGGTGTTGCTAATATGCAAGAGTAGAATCAGACCACTGCAGACGTAGCTCCGTTACGAACACCATGCTTTATTCAACACTTGTCAACTTCTTCTTCTCCCATCTCCACATCCTGTTCTCTCCCTACTCGGAGGTTCCCCTGCTGTCAGTCTTATGCAATTGCAGGACACAACACAAATTAATCCCATTAAGCCTCTAGGACTCATTTACCAGAAAGACCTGAATATTAAAGGAAGAGTGATGACAACAATGGACAACGACAACAACAGACAATCATAAAGGATGCGTACAAATTAAAAAATTAAATAAAAATTAAACTGCAAACTCATAGTAAGCTAAGTCAACAAAAAACTCTCTTTAAAGGAGACCAAATATTGGTTTTATAAATTTTTATGGTATGTCTGTGGGCTATCCAGACCATGTTCATTCAATTTAATGCACAAAATAATTCTTATTTAATAAAATATCCCCTTTCTAGTTGTGCCTTTTCTCACTTCCGATCTGAACAGGCTGTTTATGATAAGGCCACGCCCTTCAAAAATCTGTTGACATTAACTCCGCCCTCCAAAGGGGACCCTGAGTCAGACCCAGAGGCAGACGCCATTTTGGGCAGGGCAAATGAGGCGCTGACGCGTCGCGTAGGCCGCTGAGAAACATCCATAAGTTCACCCTCCATGTTAAAAACTCTTCGTCTGACTCTTCGAAAACAAGCAATAAGGCTGCAGAGTAACACACTGGCTGCTAACTGCTATACACGCTCTCTCTAGCGGGGACCGCTTTTTTCACGGACCACATCCGGCGCGGACCGGATATGGTCCGCGAGCAGTCGTCCGGTTGATTTAAGAGCCCGTAAATAAGTTTTTTCGTTGATAGATAATTAGTTATTAGCGGTACTGCATTTTAACAACAACGAAACATCGAACTCTAGTAGCCATTGTGCTGAGATGAACTCAGGAAAAACAACTGTGACGTATTTTATACTGAAGTGGGTGGAGCATCACCAAGGGTTGCTAGGTGAGGGGCTGGACTTAGGTTGGGGTGGGTTGTCCTGGCGCTTGTAACATCACAAGCGCCAGGATTTGAAAACGAGACATTTATATCACTGAAAAATAAATATACCACTGGGTGCATTTTTTTGGCCCGACCGTTTTTTTAAGAAGTGCATAACCAAAGTTGAGTAAAAAAAACATTAAAAGGGAATTTTGGATCTGTGGTCCCTTTTAATCTAACCTGAATCATGTTTTAAGTGTGCACTCTTTCTCCCATTTTTATTATATTTTTTCTCATATTTCCCACTTATTGGAGCTCATTTTAGTGTGGTCTTGTCACTCTAGACAAAGAATAAAGAACAAATAATAACAAGCCCAAACAAGCGACTTTACAACAGGCACAAGCCCAAGAAACTGCAACAAGCGACTCACCAAAATTATAAGCGCCCGGAAAATAGCAAGCCCAAAGTCTCTTATAATAAGCGGACTTGGCAACTATGGCACAAACAAAAAAATTTGCTCCACAAACCTGCACAAATGTAGCCGAGTTGATTGACACCAATTTTGTATGATTTCGAAGGTGGGGGGACTGGTTGACCTTTTGACCTTTACATTTCATTAATATCTTCAAAGCTAAAGCAGCACAAATGAAAATTCTTGCTGCACAAACCAGCACAAACGTAGCAGAGTTGATTGACACCAATTTTGTTTGATTTGAAGAAGGTAGGGGGCTGGTTGACCTTTGATGACCTCTAGAAACATTTCTTTATAACTTTAAAATGATAGCAGCACAAACGAAATTTTTTGCTGCACACACCTGCACAAACATAGCACAAACGTTTGACACCAATTGTGTTTGATTTCGAGAAGGTGAGGGAACCAACTTCACTCAGAAGTTCCAGATGTTCTGTAACCGTCAGACTGTGGTTCTGCCAGTACTTTAAAACAGAACGCAGCTCACCCCGCCGTTCCAATCTCTGTTTCATCGGGTTTGGGTTTAGGAGTCCTATGACTGTGCCTGAATCCCTCTTCCAGTGCTCCTTGTGGACATCGCCGAATGGGAAGAGAGAAACGAACATGTCCAGGTTGTGGAGGTCACTTACGCAGCGACTCAACAGATCAACTTACAAGAACTACATAAACTCTGAGACCCGTGAAAATTTAAAGCAAACACAAAGCTTCTGAACGGTTTTAACCATATAGATCGAAAGAGTTCACTCAGCCGGATAAGGTGAAGAAACTTGAAGATGTTCAAGTGGAAAGATTATCATTACTTTTTTAACCTTTTTCACTACAGACTTGAGACTTGAACTGTTGTCCCTCCCCCCCATCCCCCAATGCTGTTATTGCATGAGCACCCTGTGAGTCATCAAGGCCCCTAATGACCGTCAGGCTGATGTTCCTCATTTGCATGTGAACAAACTGTTTTGATTGACATTGTTGAACCTGTTTGTCCAGTATGTGGATGTCAGAGACCTATCTAAATGGAACCAGTATGGGATAAAAATTCTTAATTGTACTGGTAAGTGCTGTTATTCATACTGATACAGTATTTGAATGTTTGCTTTAATAAATTTGGTAAAAGTAATAACTTTGGTAAAAGTAATAACTTTTGGTTATGTTGTTTCAGATGACTACTTGCAAGCAAGACAGAAATGTCGCCTGGCTGAGGTAATTTAGTCTTCCCCAGTCCAATTTTTTTAGGTATCTCCAAATACGGCATTTTATTACTCTTCATGTGTCCAGCCTCTCCATTTCAACTGATAGCAGTATTGTTGACACTATTCTTTCTCTAGACCCAAATAAAAAACAGTCCATTTCATTCATTTACAGTAAACTATTGGATTTGAAGCGTGCTTCCTCAGATAAAATCAAAGCTGCTTGGGAAGAGGATCTCGGCTCCTCTATTTCAGAGGACTCTTGGACCTCCATACTCAAACTGGTGAGCTCCAGTTCTCTCTGTGCTAGACATTGTCTAATACAATTTAAAGTGGTGCACAGAGCTCACATCTCTAAACTGAAATTGTCCTCTATGTATCCTGATGTCAGCCCATACTGTGTGAGATGCAAACATGCTGAAGCCTCTCTCTCCCATATGTTTTGGTTTTGCCCATCTCTGAACAAATATTGGCGGGAAATCTTTCAGACTTTATCACATGTACTAGATACACGCCTGAACCCTGACCCACTGATTGCTCTGTTTGGTCTTGTAGAGGGCATGACACACCTAAATAAAAACCAACAACATGTAATATCGTTCACCTCTCTCCTGGCCAGACGAGCTATTTTGCTTAGGTGGAAAGAACCGTTTCCACCCACTCACGCTCAGTGGTTGGCTGACATCATGTCCTGTTTAAAGCTGGAGAAAATCAGATTCACACTCCAACAGAAAGAGGGTAAATTTGAGAATGTCTGGGGACCTTTCCTGAATCTGTTCCAGTCTCTTTGACAACACAACTCATTCAGGTTAATGCAGTCTCTTGGCTATTTTACCTTTTATTTATTTTTTTCCTTTTCTTTTGGCAGTGATTGGGTAGGGATTATTTTCTACATGTTGTAACTTAGATTGATTGTTGTGTTTTTTTTGTTGTTGTTGTTTTTGTTTGTTATTGTTGTTGTTGTTGTCTGAAGAAAAAAAATGAAAAATTCAATAAAAAAGATCTTGAATTTAATAAATTTGGTAAAAGTAATAACTTTCGGTTATGTTGTTTCAGATGACTACTTGCAGGCAAGACAGAAATGTCGCCTGGCTGAGGTAACATCTAACCTTGACATCGAAACAGAAAATGAGGCTGTGGACAGGGGTAAACGAAAAAGGAAGTAAGTTATGAATTTGGAGGAACTGACCTCAAAACATTTTGTTACTGTCTCCACCAAAAAACGTTTAAAGCTAATATGTGAGCATCGTTAGCTGCAAATAAAAAATGATTGATTCATGGATTTCTTTGAAATGGACCTTGTTGTGATGCTTATATGCAATTTCTTTTTTTTAAAACTTGACTTTCGTTAACGCTTAAAAATATGCATGCTAATTAAGAATCAAGGCACAAAACTTACTGTAATTTAATAAATCATGCTGCAGTTTATTCATGTTTTTTAAATTGAATGTTTGTCTGTTACAGGCGAGCTCATGTCTATTCCAGTTCCAAGAGTGAGGAGGAGGACAATCGCAGACCCCAAAAAACTCTACCAAGACCCCCAGCTCCCCCTAAACCCCCTAGTTTCAGGTGTGAATCAGCACAATTCTTGCCATCCACACATTCTGCACCCTCACCAGCTCTGCGAACTCCAGTAAGGCCACCAGCTCCATGTACACCTGACTCTTCTCAACGGACAGCTCCTTCTGCATCTTCATCAGCCCTACAAACTCCAATAAGGCCACCAGCTCCACATACACCTGACTGTCCTCAACGGACAGCTCCTTCTGCATCTTCATCAGCTCTGCGAACTCCAATAAGGCCTCCAGCTCCACATACACCTGACTCTTCTCAACGGACAGCTCCTTCTGCATCTTCATCAGCCCTACAAACTCCAATAAGGCCACCAGCTCCACATACACCTGACTGTCCTCAACGGACAGCTCCTTCTGCATCTTCATCAGCTCTGCGAACTCCAATAAGGCCTCCAGCTCCATGTACACCTGACTCTTCTCAACTGAGAGCTCCTCTATCAGGTAAAGATGACCAAGGTCTACAACATGAGTGAGGAAACCTTGAGTGTGTATTTTCACTTTTTCAAATTTTATTTATATGTTATGCACTTTTTTGGATAGTATCAGGTGATAACAGGAGCATGGGTCTTCATTCCTGGTCCTTAGGATTGACTGCAAGGATTGACTGCATGTTTTTTGTATTTGTCTGCATGTAATTTTGGTGTGCTGAACCAGAGGCTCATCTAAAACAGGCAGGACAGTGGCTCCCAACAACCAGATTTGAAGACCCCGATCTGTATTGTTTAATTTGTTCAAATCGAGGTCAATACGTGCCTAGGTTTATTGTACATTACTGAATATATATATATATATATATATATATATTTGTATCCTTCAGATTACAATGTCCAGATCCAAATGTTCAAAATGTTCAAAACCATGGAGAACATCAAGGAAATGTGTGCCGAAANTATATATATATATATATATATATATATATATATATATATATATATATATATATATATTTGTATCCTTCAGATTACAATGTCCAGATCCAAATGTTCAAAATGTTCAAAACCATGGAGAACATCAAGGAAATGTGTGCCGAAAATAGAAGGATGCTACAAGCCCTCCTGACCCGACAGACATCCAGCAGCTCCACTGAAGAGTCGGAGTCACTGGATGACCTTGCCCTCCCAGCCTCCACGCCAGAAGGGTTGGAAGCCCTGAATGAAAAGCTTGAGTCGGGGACTGTACGCCAAAAATTGGTACGCATAATTTCATTCAATTTCATTGATTATTTAAAAGGACAATGCACAATAACCAAAATTTTATGAATGAATGCACTGGAATTGGCACAGTCTAGTTAAATTTTAACCATTCAGTTTACATTAATCATCCGTTCTGTATGAAGCAGTATTGTGTAAAAAATGACTCTTGAATTCTCCACATTTTTAGATAAATCAACTGTCAGTCATTGGGAGGAGAGACTTGAGGTCTACGGTGTACAACATTTTGCCAAAAGTCCTACTGAACCGTCTAGCAGAGCAGTATAGCTGCCATGGGCAGAAGGGGAAAAGAAGTCTTGCTGCTTCACAAGCATGTGCTGGCTGTAATATGTAGTAAGTATTTCCTCTCCTGTTATTCAATCTGATGAAGGACTTATAAGGAAATTATGCTGGTCAATCTCATTCCTGCTTTTGATAAAATTCTTTGCACAAAAGAGGGTTGAAATGTCCAACCTGTTACAGGACCTGCATATATCTGTAATTATTAACAATTAACATTTTCCATGCGTCTGTGTTGCCCACAATTCTGAAAACTAAGTCTGAAGCAGAATTTGTAGTTTCATATAGTTAATATTAAAAAGATGGGTAATATTGGTGGATGTATACATTAGCTCACCTTTACAGAAAATATACCACATTGAGGAATCAAAAAGTACTAGTTGGAATGACCCAATTAATGTTGTTGGTGGCAGTATTTCTGTTGTTTTTGTCTCATACACCACACTTATTACATGATCAGATTTCTTGTCACACTTACCCATTTTAAAAATGCGTTTTTCAGGGGCTGTACGAAAGAACCAGAGGTCAGACACTCTGAGCCAATCTCCCACAACAGCCAGGATTTCAGTATCAGTCAAACATTCAAAGTGTCGCAAAGAAAATTCCACAGTTGTGGAACATGACATCAGAGCCAATGAGGAAAACAATTTTTAGAAAAAGAAGAAAGATTTTTTTTACAGATGCCTTTTTTATTCATAGACATTCCTTTTATGCTTTTTATTCATAGACATTCCTTTTATGCTTTTTATTCATAGACATTCCTTTTATGCTTTTTATTCATAGACATTCCTTTTATGCTTTTTTAATACAGATTCCTTTTATGCATTTTTTTATTCATATAAGGATTCCTTTTATACCGATTTTGTTAATACCGAGGCCTTTTATGCATTTTTTTATTCATATACGGATTCATTTTATACCAATTTAGTTAATACCTTTTATGTATTTTTTTATTCATGTACAGATTCTTTTTGTACCCATTTTGTTACTACTGTAGTGGACCTACCCAGGGTCAAACTAAGGTTTTTGAACTGTCCAGTGATGACCTTTACTGACCTCTCAGTAAAGCAAGACATTTACTACAAATTAGTCACATAGTCACCAAAAGAGACTATTTCTATCTTTGATTTTATTCTAATGTAATCAAAAGAATAACTTTTGTCATTTTCATGATATATGTTATATGCTGTTATTCTTTAAATGTGAAACATCAATGTGTCATTTCTGCAAATGAAAAGGTGTCAAAGTTCAGCTAAAATGTCAAACTGACTCATACAGAAATTGTTTTTGTCGAGTTTCAGCTAAAACTCTCATCTAGCGTCTGAAAGTCTCTCACTCAGATACTTTTCCTAAACAATTTCCTTCTCTGCGCTGAATTTCACCTTGAATAGTGATAACAAGTGGACCAATGAAAAAGAGACAAGCCTCACTCCTCTCTTTGTTCCTTTTTAAGTTCTAAGCTGTTGCTGGAACGTCAGAGTTTCTGGGAACTTCAAAGAGATGTGAACCTTTCCCAAAGAGCTGAATGAATGCCTGTCACCCGCCAAGGACAGTCATTCGGCTAAGGACTAAATAACAGGCTGTTATGAGTCCACTTCGAACGAGCGCAAGCTCAAAACTTTGTTTATTCCTTCCTGGAATAAGTTTATCTTGAAGTCAGAGGCCAGGAGCTGACATATTCTCTGATGACCAAGCGGAAACCAGGAGACGTTGAAACGTAAACTAGAACCAGTTTTGGACGTGCTGGGACTAAAGGACTCTGCGCATCTGAAGGCTGGTGTCATTTCTTTATCAGACTCGTCGAAAGGTAAAGAGCTGTTTACAAACGTACCTGGATTTTAGCAGAAGTCGGATGGAAGTGTCACTTTTGGTATCATGCTCAAGATAGATAATTTCCTTTAACCCATCTCTCCATTTTTCCTCCTATCTTTTTCCCTCAATTCTAAGCTGGAAACTATTTTAAGCTAAAGAGCCCACAGACTAAATATGTTAACATCCAGTATTGAAGTCTGTTGTGTTGAATTTAAGTGTGCTGACGTATCAAATTGAAAGAAAGTGAAATCATATCAATCAAGTGTAATGGTGTTAATTTAGTGATTTATTTTAAATAAATGGTAGTGTCGCCTGGCATACCAACTAAGTTAACGTGTCCATTGTCACTCTATAGCTCTGTTTATTTATCCATCATAAAGATCACAGAAATATTGGGTAAACTGAAAAAGAAAAGAATCCGTGAAATTACTATTCAATCTGAATAAGTAAATTAATTAAGGTAAAGAGGTCAGTATTAATATTGACCTCCTCATAATCCTTTACACTACTGATGCAAGTTATGCATGTTTTATTCATATACGGATTTGTTTTATATTATGATACCGATGCCTTTATATGTAATAAACTGATTCTTTTATCATAACTTTCGCCTCTGTTATTTTTAATGTTAGTACTGTAGAATTAATTCATAGCCAAGTGTTATTTGCACAACTACATATCATCATGATTCCACTAATAAATCTCAATTTAAAACTGCATTAATGTAATTGGGAACTTGAAAAGTTTGTGTTGTCTGAACATTGAATGGAAGGTTTCTGAACATTCGGTGGGCAGGTTCTGAACATTCAGGGGACAGTTTCTGAATATTCAGGGGACGTTGTCTGAATATTCAGGGGACAGATTCTGAACAGTCGGTGGACAGATTCTGAACATTCAGGGGACATTGTCTGAACATTCAGGGGACAGGTTCTGAACATTCAGGGGACAGGTTCTGAACATTCGGGCGATGTTGTCTGAACATTTTATGGAGTTTCATTTGGATGTTCAGTGAACTGCATATGCCACTTTGCCTATATACCAACATCAACTACCTCATACATATACTGTGTACATTAACTTATATGCTGCTGTGCCACTCTTTGCAAATGTCAATGCTAGAACCTTCAGTTTATTTTATAGATATACTTTTTTTTTTTTTTTTTAATAATCCACATTCACCTCTTAAGCTCTGTGTATAGTCTTTTAAAGTTTTAAACAATTCTAAACACTGTTCACAGGGCTAAAAACCTCTTAGATCATAGGCCATTTAAAACCTGCTTTTTAAATTCATAGGCCAAATAATAATCTACTTCCCTTGCATTTCTTGATTAAAAAATAAACTGTACTTAAGGACTTTTTTTTCTGGTGTACTATGTTTTTTAGAAGGGGTTATTTCCAAATTTAAAAAAAAAAAAGACTGTTCTTTGGTGCGAGTCTGTTTTGCTACTTGGGTGGTATTTTAAGTTCTGGTCGGACAAAAAGGAATCAAGGTTGTATCTTTTTGAGGGGTGGGGAGCCCATTCAGGCCCCCAAAATTAAAAATTTAAATTAAAATTAAAAACTAAAAGGATCACAATAGGATGGACATAAAACCTTTGGTTTTTTATAAAGAAATAGAATAAACTCCTCAAATACCCTGATGCATGCTCAATAATCCAGGTAGAAAAATCCAAAAAAGCTAAGTCTGGTCCTCTGGACATTCAAAAAACAAAACAAAACAAAGCAAAAAAAAAACTGTAGAAACGTTTCGTCTTTCGTCCGAAAGACTTCCTCAGTCTGAGAAGCTGTGTTCAGCTCAGTCTTATAAATAGCACCCTCCCACAGTGGATCAACCAGTTGGCTGATGACAGCCGAAACCAGCTGCTCACATGATCAAGGAGGACCATCAGCCTGACGATGGATCGTTAACACCCTGATGGTTGTTTGCTATTCACAGAGGGCTGAGTGATACTAGCAATAACAGCATTGTAAGTGGGGGACAGTTGAACCCGGAGGCCTCCACCTCTGTTTAATGATGGACGGTTTCTTTTCACAAAGATGGCCTCCTTTACTCCTCTCTCAAACCATTGTTCCTCTCTATCAAGGATGTGAACATCTTCATCCCTGAAAGAGTGACCGCTGGCCTGGAGATGAGTGTAGACTGCAGAGTCCTGACCTGATGATGTTGATCTTCTGTGCTGGGCCATCCTTTTGGCCAGTGGCTGTTTAGTTTCCCCGATGTAAGACTGATCACAGCCCTCCTGACACTGAACAGCATACACAATATTACTCTGTTTGTGCCGGGGGACTGGATCTTTGGGATGAACCAGTCTTTGTCGTAATGTATTTTGGGGTTTAAAAGCCACTGGGACGTTGTGTTTAGAAAATAAACGTCTCAATGTCTCTGAAACTCCCGCAACATACGGAATGACCACTGGTCTGGGTCTGGGTTCCTTCTTTTCACCTGATGGCTGGCTGGAGTCCTGTTTGGGTTTCTTCTCTGCTTTCAGGAAGGCCCAGTTAGGATATCCACATTTCTCTAGAGCCTGTTTTGTGTGTGATTTCTCCTTCTGTCTGGCTGCTGAGTTAGTGGGGACGCTGTCTGCTCTGTGATACAGAGTCCTGATGACTCATGATGGCCAAGAAAAAATGGCAGGTTGGCTTTCTTGGACTGTGAGGTCTCAGTTTCTGATAGAGGAAATTTGCAAACTGAGGTGTACCGCAAACCCACACACACAGACCAGTATTTACAGTTTGACTCCCATCACCCTCTGGAGCACAAGTTAGGAGTCATCAGGACTCTGTACCACAGAGCAGACAGCGTCCCCACTAACTCAGCAGCCAGACAGAAGGAGAAATCACACACAAAACAGGCTCTAGAGAAATGTGGATATCCTAACTGGGCCTTCCTGAAAGCAGAGAAGAAACCCAAACAGGACTCCAGCCAGCCATCAGGTGAAAAGAAGGAACCCAGACCCAGACCAGTGGTCATTCCGTATGTTGCGGGAGTTTCAGAGACATTGAGACGTTTATTTTCTAAACACAACGTCCCAGTGGCTTTTAAACCCCAAAATACATTACGACAAAGACTGGTTCATCCCAAAGATCCAGTCCCCCGGCACAAACAGAGTAATATTGTGTATGTTGTTCAGTGTCAGGAGGGCTGTGATCAGTCTTATATCGGGGAAACTAAACAGCCACTGGCCAAAAGGATGGCCCAGCACAGAAGATCAACATCATCAGGTCAGGACTCTGTGGTCTACACTCATCTCCAGGTCAGAGGTCACTCTTTCAGGGATGAAGATGTTCACATCCTTGATAGAGAGGAACGATGGTTTGAGAGAGGAGTAAAGGAGGCCATCTTTGTGAAAAGAAACCGTCCATCATTAAACAGAGGTGGAGGCCTCCGGGTTCAACTGTCCCCCACTTACAATGCTGTTATTGCTAGTATCACTCAGCCCTCTGTGAATAGCAAACAACCATCAGGGTGTTAACGATCCATCGTCAGGCTGATGGTCCTCCTTGATCATGTGAGCAGCTGGTTTCGGCTGTCATCAGCCAACTGGTTGATCCACTGTGGGAGGGTGCTATTTATAAGACTGAGCTGAACACAGCTTCTCAGACTGAGGAAGTCTTTCGGACGAAAGACGAAACGTTTCTACAGCTTTTTTTTTTTGCTTTGTTTTGTTTTTTTTTGAATGTCCAGAGGACCAGACTTAGCTTTTTTGGAAACTCCTCAAATGTTTATACCTTTTCCTGTCACTTAAGATTTCTTTCAATCCCTCAAGGGACAAATAATTGCTTTTACCAGGCACAATATGGAATTTTTACCTTCTTTGGACAAACTTCAGCCCCTAAAACATTAAAAACACTGAAAATTCTGGTTAGAATCACTATCTAAAAGCCCTTATGCAACTTGAGGCCTCTCCAGGTTTATTTTGGAAACTTTCTGTAGTTCATTTTAGTGACTACTAGATGGCGCCAAAGGAACCCTTCTATGAACCTAAAACTTTACTAAAATTCTAATATTCATCCTAAAGATAGCTCTAAAAAACTATTAGAATTTAATTCTAAACTTTTCCTTCCTGAAAACAAATATTTTGTGGACTTATGGGCCCTATGGAGGCCCTCACCTCTGTAGAGAGACCATATAACTAGGAACTTTAAGGGGAATTCATTAAAATACTCTTCAGAGGGGTGTCTGATTGGTCAGGTTGTATGTGTGGGTTCCGGGCCAAGTAGACTCTGCCTGTCCATGGAGCGTGCACAGCTGCCCCCCTCCCAGGGGCTCAGCTAACAACCCCCCTTCCAACCTTTTGCCAGTGCCTGTTCAGGGGGGGCTCTATTGGTTTTGGAACTTCCTGCATCAACTGGGCTGATCGGCTCCCTCTTCTGCTTTTAACTAATCCTACCTAGAAATCTGTTAGACTAATTTTCATACTCTATGGATTTTAAATTAGGGCCTTGACCTTGTGACCCCTGTTGTAGTGAGTGGTTGGCACGCCGTGTGGGGTTCTTTTGGATTGGGACCCCCACATGTGTGTGACTTACCACCTATGAGTCCTTAGTTGTTTGATTCCCACCATCTCATAAACTTAAGTTAACCTTTTCCATTATCCCTGCAAGGATTAATCTTTAGCTTCACTGGATATACTGGGGACCAGCTTGCCCTCAGTCTATTCTAAACTTAACCATTTTTTGAATAAAGGAAAGCTTCATTATGGAGAATGGATGGTGGATCTCTCTTAGAATTAATATTATCTTTTAACAACAGTATCTAGGTTTAAATCCCTGGTTCAATTTATTCTCTAAACCTAACCATAGGCCACTAATTCTTTCCACTTTACTACCTATACAATGGTTGGTAATTTAAAAACTATTATTTAAGAATTTTAGACTCTGGACCTAATCCTAGAACTTTATGGCTTCTCTAAACTCAAGCCCAGATCATACTAATATATTGAAAACTATTTCTCATTCCTAAACCTGAAAAGTTCCCTTACAAATAAAATTCTTTTTATTTTATTTTATTTTGGTTTATTGTTATTTCTTTGTAAACACAGAAACAGACTTTACAGTGCAGTCAACGCTCAAGACTTTTTACAGTGTATGACCTTTTGACCTGGTTTTCTTTTCTCTGTTTGTAAAAAAAGGTTTTTTTTGCCTTCCTTTGGGAAACCTGTACAGTCCTTGTAACTTGTAAATTCATAAGTTCTAGTGAATGTAAACAAGACAGATTGGTTGAAGAAGGCTTGTTAACAGGTGTTTTTAATTA
The DNA here is from genome assembly GCA_038048925.1 of Garcialebias charrua. Lineage (NCBI taxonomy): Eukaryota > Metazoa > Chordata > Actinopteri > Cyprinodontiformes > Rivulidae > Garcialebias > Garcialebias charrua. The sequence goes on along the minus strand of JBBPBX010007261.1, from coordinate 9,566 downwards.
GAAATTAGGCAAAACCCTATCCACAATATTCCTACGCCCCATGATGCCTTGCGCGAATTATGGGAACGACTTCCGCCGGAAGTGAGAGCAGCAGTTAAAGCCCAGTCTACTGGCTGTATTTATCACGTTTTTTTTTTGTTTGTTTTGTTTATTTCTAATTAATTACAATGGTTACTTCGTGTTGGGTCAGTGGGTGTTCCTGTCGGGTAGACGTTTGTTCAAAGCGCAGTTTTCACTTAGTCCCAAAAATAAGTAAACGTGAAGGATTTATCTCCATCGGACGAGCTGACAGCTGCCCCTCCTCTGCTCGGATCTGCTCTCGAAGACGTCGTGTTCAGATCACGTTTTCTCCGGTAAACAAAATATTCTACATAAATCATTTTGTGAAACAATTTCAGAACAATGTGAGAGTATAATTTTCTCTGTGTTGGAGCTGTTGTTGTTTTTTCTTCATGATTTAGCATTGTCTACTAGCTGTGGTTAGCTTAGCATGTAGCGTTAGCATCTGTTAAAGTATTTACTAAACAAATCTGTGGATAAATAATATAACTACATGTGTGTGTAATACATTTGCAGTACATACATATGCTGTGTGTATGTGTATACTGTATGCACACTATATATACAGTATATACATACATACTGCACATACACTGTACTGTAGTACTGTTTTGATTGTAGGTCCCTGTTACTCTCATGTGAATAAAGCAGTGGGATGCTGTTTGTACAGAAAATATTCCATAACACAAGTTCATCTTTTGGTTATTACTACATTTGTTCTATTGAAATATTTATTTTTTCAGGAAGGCCTGCACACAAGTCACAGACTGGTCTCCCACGCTGAAGTTGACAGACACACTTACTCTGAGACGCAGGAGCAGAAGAACAAGTAATGACACAAGCACCTGGCACAATAATTCAAAAATATTAAAGTAAATCTAAGATAAAATTACTGAAATCAATATAAAATTGAACATTACAGTATATCTTTGTGAATGAGTAAAAAATGTAGGAGCAACTGTATTTATTCTTTCTACTTTGAGTAGCAAACTTGGTCTTATTTTAGACTTTGTGATGCAAACATGACAGTTTTATTCTTTTTTTTTTTAAGGTACAGACGAGTGAAGGGCCGAGTTCCATCGTCTTGGATTCCGGAGGGGTTTGCTGCTTGCGCCAGTCGTCCAGTGGTCGTCCAGTGGTCGTCCAGTGGTCGTCCAGTGGTCGTCCAGTGGTCGTCCAGTGGTCGTCCAGTGGTCGTCCAGTGGTTATTTATTCTTGTATTTATTCTGCAGCCAATCATTTTCATTAAAAGACATCAAATCACCCACAGTTCTCATATTGTATTCAGTTTCAAATGTTTTTAGTTTATTCATTCATTCATTCAACCTTTATTTATACAGGCTTGCCTCGTTGAGCCACGGGGACTCATTTACAAGAGGGACCTGTCTCACTCACACCCAGGGTCAATTTAGAGTTACCAATCAGCCTAAAATTTATAATTATAGCTTTTATTCTTATCAATCTCCTCCTGGAGGAGGAACCACAGCAACGTGCATGTTTTTAAGTTTTGTACTTGTCAATAAAAAACTAAACTGGTAAGTTGCCAAAAAAACAATCACATCTAGTTTTTTTATTTGCAGTAGAACTTCTCATTAGACATTAAACAACGTATCTTATTGAAATAAAGAAGGTGAAACACAGCAACACCAAATGCACTTCAAACGCAGATTTATTTATAGAAATTATATTTTCACTCATTTGTTGCTGTGGTACATAACTGCACACAAACTTCTGGGCCAACTGGAGTGTCATCCATCCCTGGACCAACTGGAGCGTCATCCATCCCTGGACCAACTGGAGCGTCATCCATCCCTGGACCAACTGGAGCGTCATCCATCCCTGGACCAACTGGAGCGTCATCCATCCCTGGACCAACTGGAGCGTCATCCATCCCTGGACCAACTGGAGCGTCATCCATCCCTGGACCAACTGGAGCGTCATCCATCCATCCCTGGAACTCACCTTATGCAGAAATATAACAGAAAGGAGGAAAAGAAAAGTACAGTATACAAACATTAGGGTTCATTTATGAACACACACAAACACACACACACCTAGATTATATATATATATATATATAAACACACACACACATAGATTATATATATATATTATATATATATATATATATATATATATATATATATAAATAAACACAACACACACCTATATTATATATACAGTATAAATAAATATACACAGACAGCATACATACAGTATATAGGTGCGTGTGTTTATTTGCCAGTTATGCACGAAAATATTAGTATCATTTAATCACTGACTACATAAAATCATAACACTAAAAGCTGTCTCAAATCATACCTGGTGTTCTCGATCCTCTGAGGATACAGAGTCTTTTTTTCAGGTGGTTTCTCGTAGCCCAGCCACAAAGAAGGATGCAGGTTTTTGTTTTCGGAGCCTGTTCAACACACACTAGTTGCAGCCACAAATTCAGCTTCGTCTGATTATTCGTTCAGCCACGAACAGCGCAACAGGTACCAGAGCTCCACAAGGACATCTTCGTGACAATATTTGCTCAAAATAACAGAAAACAGAACTTTAACAGAACTTCAACGACGCGCAGGGGGACAAGGCTGGAAAACTTCTAGCTTGGCAAATTAAAAAACTTGAAGCAACAACATCAATCACATCAATTATAATACAATATAAAACTTTAATAGACCCAAGGGATATCAATAATGCCTTTAAAGATTATTATCAGAAATTATATGATACTCAAGGAAATTTAGACCAAATAGAATTTGATAAGTTTTTGAATGGGATACATATTCCTGTCATTGCAGATGACAGTAGAGCTGACTTAAATATAGAAATAAATAAAGAGGAACTAGCACAGGCCATTAATGGAATGAAATCCGGTAAGCAAGCAGGACCTGATGGTATCCCCATTGACCTTTATAAAAAATTTAAAGATAAATTGCTGTCACCTCTTCTGGATATGTTTATGGAGTCATTTAAAAATGGCATCTTGCCTCTCTCCTTGAATCAGGCGCTCATCATTCTACTGCCAAAACCAGGTAAACCTCATAATAAGTGTGAAAACCTGAGACCTATTAGTCTACTTAACTCAGACCTCAAAATTATCTGTAAATTATTGGCAAAAAGGTTGCAAAGAATCCTACCAGACATAATAAATAAGGATCAAAATGGTTTTATAGTTGGGAGGCAAGGATATCACAATATTAGAAGGGTTCTGAATATTATTTGGCCAAAAAAGAACACTAAAGATACAGCTCTTCTCTCTTTGGACGCCGAAAAGGCTTTTGATAGGGTCGAATGGCCCTATCTTTTTAGCATATTGGAAAGGTTTGGTTGTGGAGGTAACTTTATTAAATGGGTTAAAATATTATATAATAATCCAACTGCAGAGATAATGTCAAACAAAATATTTTCAAAGGCGATTCAAATCAAGAAAGGTTGTCGCCAGGGATGCCCTCTTTCTCCTTTGTTATTCACTTTGGCAATTGAACCATTGGCAGCAGCTATTCGTTTACATTCACAGATCCCTGGGATCACAGTGGGCCCCACAGAACACAGAATCTCTTTATTTGCGGATGATGTAATTTTATTTCTAACAGATCTAAAAAAGTCAATTCCGGCAGTGATGGAAGTGATTCAGGCATTTGGGAGAGTCTCAGGTTACAGAGTAAATTATACAAAATCTTCTATCCTGGTGTTAAATGAAGGTGAAAGAACTAATCCCATCAGTGAGGTTAAGCAATTTAAAGTAGTGGATCATTTTGAATATCTAGGTATTCAGATCTTCCCGGAACTCCAACAGGTTGTCAAATCTAACTACGAACATCTAATGAAAACAATAACTGCCTCATTTGACAACTGGATCAACCTACCTATATCCATATTGGGAAGAGTTAATGTTCTGAAAATGAGTATACTACCAAAACTATTATACCTCTTTCAAAGCATTCCCCTCCCGCCTCCACCTGAATTATTCAATTGGTTAAAAAAAAACATTTTGAACTTTTTGTGGAACAAAGGAAAATCTAGAATACGCCTCTCTTTGCTTTATTTACCATTTGACAGAGGGGGGTTAAAATGCCCCAATTTTAAATTTTACTATTGGGCAACACAATTAAGGACTATTATGTTCTATTTTGCAGATAAAGATAATCCTCACTGGGTAGAAATGGAGTCTTATAATTTAAATTTAGCTCTTCCATTATTTTTATACTCAGATACTCTAAAGAAGCTACAGAAACATACTACAAACCCTATTTTGAAAAATATGATTTTAATTTGGCAGGACGTTAGAAAATATGTAGCAGAACCAAACAGCATGTCCCAATTTAGCCCAATATGGGGTAATCAGCTGTTTGCTCCAGGTAGGGCAGATGGAACATTTAAGCTTTGGGCATTGCAAGGTTTAAAAAGTATTGGTGATCTTTACCCATCAAACTCGGATACATTTTTATCATTTGGAGAATTACAGACCAAGTTCAAGTTAGATAAAAAGCATTATTTTAAATTTCTTCAATTAAGAAGTTTTGTCAAAACAAACTACAGTGACCTTAATAAGCCCCCCCTTACAATGCTTGAAAAATTAATGATTCGGAACAAATCAAGAAAGGGCATTATCTCAGACTTTTATAATGTGCTGATTTCTAACTCGTTAGAGAACTCAAATAATAGGCTTATAAAATGGAATATGGACCTATCATTAAATATCAGTGAACAGGAATGGGAAAAGGCTTGCATTAAAACTCACACAATGTCCATAAACAGCCGTCTCAGAATTCTACAATTTAAATGGCTAATGCGTGTTTATATTACACCTGTGCAGTTAAATAAATACAATAATAACATACCAGATCTTTGCGTAAAATGCAATTCAAAAGGGACTTTAATTCATTGCATGTGGGAATGTAGACAAATTAATGCACTTTGGACAGAGGTGAAAGACATAATTGAAAAAGTTATTTTAAAGCAAATCCCATTAGATCCTAAATTGTTCCTGTTAGCTTTATACCCCGAGAAGCATAACTTTAGTAAAGCGGAACGTACTTTCATAGATATAAGCTCACTATCAGCAAAAAAATGTATAGCTTTGGCATGGAAAAATGTCAGTAGACCTAGTGCCACGCAGTGGTTAAAGCAGATGGCGTCCAATTTGCCGTTAGAAAGAATAACATATATTAGGAAATCCAAACAGTATCTGTATGAGGAAATTTGGGGTCCTTTCATTAATTTTATTAAGGACTTAGATATATCAGAAGGTTTGTTTGAATTTTGATTTTCTTTTTGGTACCTGCGGTGTGCCATGTTCAATAGACGTGTACTGTATAATTATACCTACTCAGGCTGAAATTTGAGAAGCTATTTTTTTTTGTTTGTTTTTTATGTCTGTACTTTTATTTTTAATTACTTATTTTTATTTTACTTAATTTTTTTATTTTTTAATTTTTTATTTATTTATTTATTTTTCTTTGTGGAAAATCTCAATAAAAATATTTTGGGAAAAAAAAATATGTTAACATCCAGTATTGAAGTCTGTTGTGTTGAATTTAAGTGTGCTGACGTATCAAATTGAAAGAAAGTGAAATCATATCAATCAAGTGTAATGGTGTTAATTTAGTGATTTATTTTAAATAAATGGTAGTGTCGCCTGGCATACCAACTAAGTTAACGTGTCCATTGTCACTCTATAGCTCTGTTTATTTATCCATCATAAAGATCACAGAAATATTGGGTAAACTGAAAAAGAAAAGAATCCGTGAAATTACTATTCAATCTGAATAAGTAAATTAATTAAGGTAAAGAGGTCAGTATTAATATTGACCTCCTCATAATCCTTTACACTACTGATGCAAGTTATGCATGTTTTATTCATATACGGATTTGTTTTATATTATGATACCGATGCCTTTATATGTAATAAACTGATTCTTTTATCATAACTTTCGCCTCTGTTATTTTTAATGTTAGTACTGTAGAATTAATTCATAGCCAAGTGTTATTTGCACAACTACATATCATCATGATTCCACTAATAAATCTCAATTTAAAACTGCATTAATGTAATTGGGAACTTGAAAAGTTTGTGTTGTCTGAACATTGAAGGGAAGGTTTCTGAACATTCGGTGGGCAGGTTCTGAACATTCAGGGGACAGTTTCTGAATATTCAGGGGACGTTGTCTGAATATTCAGGGGACAGATTCTGAACAGTCGGTGGACAGATTCTGAACATTCAGGGGACATTGTCTGAACATTCAGGGGACAGGTTCTGAACATTCAGGGGACAGGTTCTGAACATTCGGGCGATGTTGTCTGAACATTTTATGGAGTTTCATTTGGATGTTCAGTGAACTGCATATGCCACTTTGCCTATATACCAACATCAACTACCTCATACATATACTGTGTACATTAACTTATATGCTGCTGTGCCACTCTTTGCAAATGTCAATGCTAGAACCTTCAGTTTATTTTATAGATATACTTTTTTTTTTTTTTTTTAATAATCCACATTCACCTCTTAAGCTCTGTGTATAGTCTTTTAAAGTTTTAAACAATTCTAAACACTGTTCACAGGGCTAAAAACCTCTTAGATCATAGGCCATTTAAAACCTGCTTTTTAAATTCATAGGCCAAATAATAATCTACTTCCCTTGCATTTCTTGATTAAAAAATAAACTGTACTCAAGGACTTTTTTTTCTGGTGTACTATGTTTTTTAGAAGGGGTTATTTCCAAATTTAAAAAAAAAAAAGACTGTTCTTTGGTGCGAGTCTGTTTTGCTACTTGGGTGGTATTTTAAGTTCTGGTCGGACAAAAAGGAATCAAGGTTGTATCTTTTTGAGGGGTGGGGAGCCCATTCAGGCCCCCAAAATTAAAAATTTAAATTAAAATTAAAAACTAAAAGGATCACAATAGGATGGACATAAAACCTTTGGTTTTTTATAAAGAAATAGAATAAACTCCTCAAATGTTTATACCTTTTCCTGTCACTTAAGATTTCTTTCAATCCCTCAAGGGACAAATAATTGCTTTTACCAGGCACAATATGGAATTTTTACCTTCTTTGGACAAACTTCAGCCCCTAAAACATTAAAAACACTGAAAATTCTGGTTAGAATCACTATCTAAAAGCCCTTATGCAACTTGAGGCCTCTCCAGGTTTATTTTGGAAACTTTCTGTAGTTCATTTTAGTGACTACTAGATGGCGCCAAAGGAACCCTTCTATGAACCTAAAACTTTACTAAAATTCTAATATTCATCCTAAAGATAGCTCTAAAAAACTATTAGAATTTAATTCTAAACTTTTCCTTCCTGAAAACAAATATTTTGTGGACTTATGGGCCCTATGGAGGCCCTCACCTCTGTAGAGAGACCATATAACTAGGAACTTTAAGGGGAATTCATTAAAATACTCTTCAGAGGGGTGTCTGATTGGTCAGGTTGTATGTGTGGGTTCCGGGCCAAGTAGACTCTGCCTGTCCATGGAGCGTGCACAGCTGCCCCCCTCCCAGGGGCTCAGCTAACAACCCCCCTTCCAACCTTTTGCCAGTGCCTGTTCAGGGGGGGCTCTATTGGTTTTGGAACTTCCTGCATCAACTGGGCTGATCGGCTCCCTCTTCTGCTTTTAACTAATCCTACCTAGAAATCTGTTAGACTAATTTTCATACTCTATGGATTTTAAATTAGGGCCTTGACCTTGTGACCCCTGTTGTAGTGAGTGGTTGGCACGCCGTGTGGGGTTCTTTTGGATTGGGACCCCCACATGTGTGTGACTTACCACCTATGAGTCCTTAGTTGTTTGATTCCCACCATCTCATAAACTTAAGTTAACCTTTTCCATTATCCCTGCAAGGATTAATCTTTAGCTTCACTGGATATACTGGGGACCAGCTTGCCCTCAGTCTATTCTAAACTTAACCATTTTTTGAATAAAGGAAAGCTTCATTATGGAGAATGGATGGTGGATCTCTCTTAGAATTAATATTATCTTTTAACAACAGTATCTAGGTTTAAATCCCTGGTTCAATTTATTCTCTAAACCTAACCATAGGCCACTAATTCTTTCCACTTTACTACCTATACAATGGTTGGTAATTTAAAAACTATTATTTAAGAATTTTAGACTCTGGACCTAATCCTAGAACTTTATGGCTTCTCTAAACTCAAGCCCAGATCATACTAATATATTGAAAACTATTTCTCATTCCTAAACCTGAAAAGTTCCCTTACAAATAAAATTCTTTTTATTTTATTTTATTTTGGTTTATTGTTATTTCTTTGTAAACACAGAAACAGACTTTACAGTGCAGTCAACGCTCAAGACTTTTTACAGTGTATGACCTTTTGACCTGGTTTTCTTTTCTCTGTTTGTAAAAAAAGGTTTTTTTTGCCTTCCTTTGGGAAACCTGTACAGTCCTTGTAACTTGTAAATTCATAAGTTCTAGTGAATGTAAACAAGACAGATTGGTTGAAGAAGGCTTGTTAACAGGTGTTTTTAATTAGAAATTAGGCAAAACCCTATCCACAATATTCCTACGCCCCATGATGCCTTGCGCGAATTATGGGAACGACTTCCGCCGGAAGTGAGAGCAGCAGTTAAAGCCCAGTCTACTGGCTGTATTTATCACGTTTTTTTTTTTGTTTGTGTTTATTTCTAATTAATTACAATGGTTACTTCGTGTTGGGTCAGTGGGTGTTCCTGTCGGGTAGACGTTTGTTCAAAGCGCAGTTTTCACTTAGTCCCAAAAATAAGTAAACGTGAAGGATTTATATCGGACGAGCTGACAGCTGCCCCTCCTCTGCTCGGATCTGCTCTCGAAGACGTCGTGTTCAGATCACGTTTTCTCCGGTAAACAAAATATTCTACATAAATCATTTTGTGAAACAATTTCAGAACAATGTGAGAGTATAATTTTCTCTGTGTTGGAGCTGTTGTTGTTTTTTCTCTTCATGATTTAGCATTGTCTACTAGCTGTGGTTAGCTTAGCATGTAGCGTTAGCATCTGTTAAAGTATTTACTAAACAAATCTGTGGATAAATAATATAACTACATGTGTGTGTAATACATTTGCAGTACATACATATGCTGTGTGTATGTGTATACTGTATGCACACTATATATACAGTATATACATACATACTGCACATACACTGTACTGTAGTACTGTTTTGATTGTAGGTCCCTGTTACTCTCATGTGAATAAAGCAGTGGGATGCTGTTTGTACAGAAAATATTCCATAACACAAGTTCATCTTTTGGTTATTACTACATTTGTTCTATTGAAATATTTATTTTTTCAGGAAGGCCTGCACACAAGTCACAGACTGGTCTCCCACGCTGAAGTTGACAGACACACTTACTCTGAGACGCAGGAGCAGAAGAACAAGTAATGACACAAGCACCTGGCACAATAATTCAAAAATATTAAAGTAAATCTAAGATAAAATTACTGAAATCAATATAAAATTGAACATTACAGTATATCTTTGTGAATGAGTAAAAAATGTAG
>JBBPBX010007260.1:49734-65788 GCA_038048925.1 Garcialebias charrua | reverse complement strand
ACGCAAAAGAGAGCACATTACCAGTACACCAGTCTTGGCCTCCCTGCACTGGCTACCGTTTCATCTTCGAATCCAGTTCAAAATTCTCATGTATGTCTACAAATCGCTGAACAGTCTCGCCCCTGCCTATCTCTCTGATTTGATACACCCATATGTCCCACCACGTGCTTTGAGGTCAGAGGACCAGGTACTTTTAACAGTTCCAGGAACTCGTCTTAAACGCAGAGATGACAGGGCCTTCTCTGTAGCAGGTCCAAGACTCTGGAACAAGTTACCGCTGCTTGTCAGACAGGCCCCCTCCCTCTCGGTTTTCAAATCCCGTTTAAAGACTCACTACTATTCTGTTGCTTTCAACACCAGCTGATCTGTGTTTGGTCATTTTATTTATGATCTGCAATGTTCTTATGTCTATTTTTTGTTATTTTTTGTACTTCATTGTGTGTGTTGCCTGTTTGTTTGTTTGTACAGCACTTGGGTTGGCCTTGTCGCCGTTTAAAGTGCTCTATAATGGTATAGGATGGCGTTCCTCAAGGACCGGTTGGGAACACACTCAAACCCAACTTTACAGCTTCCAATTTCTTTCTGGCAAAAGAGTGGTTGACAGGCTCTTATAAAGAATATTACATCGTAACTTCCTTTTTATTGAAAATAAAATATAAGTTCATTAATGGTCTGAATAAACAAAACTAGGTTGGTTTTCTTTCACAAACCTTCCATATACAGTACAGTATTGTTTATTATAATAAATTTGGAATTTGAGATTTTTATTAATGAAAAGTGCGTTAAAAATTAAATTCATTATTATTATCATTATTATTAATAAATGTCTTCCCCGCAAAACAATGGTCCACTTTGAAGACAAATGTCTCAAACTTGAGGCTAATTTTACAACCTTCAAATAAAATGAACAGTGAAAAGCCAACTGCACCATGTCTGTTAGAAAACTAATTGGCTTAAATTTACAATTTTAGGAAAGATGGAGAGATGACCACAGCTAATAGCAGTTAGCTAAAAAAAAAAAAATCCTTATGAATGGGTTACATTCATAAATATAACATTTTATAGAAAAAATAATTTAAAGAAAAACTGAAAATGTTTTTGGACATCTGCAGCTCAACTTCCGGTGGTAACGGTTGACGGTGGCGGCGCTTTGATGTTTTTCAACCCAACGGTTCTACCTGAGTGTGTCGGTGATGTCCTCCGCCGCGCTCCTCGCTTTCTTGGGACTGTGAGGGAGCTCCTCCTGCTTCGTCCCCACCACCTCCCCGTCGGGACCCACGGGGCGAGAAGCCTCCGCCTCTGCTTTGGTTTTAGCGGAGCACCGTGGAGGTTTCGCCCCAGCGTCGTGGCACTTGCTCCCGTTGGCTTGTTGTTTCACGCCGGAGACGGTCGTCCTCCTCCTGCTGGTTGCGGGCCCGCCTGTGTCAGCTTTCTCGCTCGTCATCTTTTTTTTTCGTTTTTGCGGCTTCGGGCACGCAGTTTCTACCTACCCGGCATTGCTTTTTCTCTCTGCCTTTCTTCCCGGTGGCTGCGAAACAAGAGGTGAACTTGAAGAGGCAGAGCTCCCTCTGCTCTGTCAGTGTTTGTGATGAGACGAGGCGTTTTTACCATCGCTCAAGTTCAAGGTGCAATGGGCTGCACGGGTTGCCAGATAGTTTCAAGACATCCCCCATTTTCAGCAACTTCCGCCTTACAGTGGCAGCTTAATTAGCATTCAATCTTTTTGATGGGAATAACCTTTACTGACTAATCTGTTTAAATAATGATCAAAGTAATATCACAATAGAAAAGTTAATTCCATTCCTTGCATACATCATAAACTGCTCAGAACAAGCAAAAACTAAAACTGAAAAAATAAAAATCATAGTAAAGGCAGCTACAAAATTCTTTAATGTCAAAGAGTTATCTTGGGGAAAAAAAATGCATGATGAACTGAGACAAGGTGAAGGAGCATCTGAAAATGAGGCTTCTCAAAACCTGACTTCTTGGACAATGGAGAAGAAATATCGTTTGGTATGGGGAATTCAATGCACACATAGGGCGATCAAGATTATCAAAATGGTGAAATAAGTATGAATAGAGATTTGGTTTAGTGAGCACATAACACTTTATAGGGAGATCAAGATTATCAAAATGGTGAAATAAGTATGTATAGAAATTTGGTTTTGTGATGGGTAGCCTATATAAAAAGTCATACATTTTTATTATCCTTGTAAACAATTAGAAAAAATATAACTTGACTTCTAGGACAAGGGAGAAGAGGTATAGTTTGGTGTGGGGAATTCAAGGAACATAACACTTTATAGGGAGATCAAGATTATCAAAATGGTGAAATAAGTATGTATAGAAATTTGGTTTAGTGTTGGGAATATTAAAAATCATATTTTTTTTTTATTATCCTTGACTTACTTCTAGGACAATGGAGAAGAGATATAGTTTGGTGTGGGGAATTCAATGCATAACACTATACAGTAGGGAGATCAAGATTATCAAAATAGTGATAAGTAGGTAAGAGCGTTGTTAATTAGGGATATAAGTAAGGGTAAAAGTAAATTGGATGTTAGGCAGTTGTTTCAGAGATTAACTGAGAATATAGTTTTTAGCAGTATTTAGTTTTCTAAGACTAACGGGCACTTTTAGATAGAGTATAAAACATCTAGTCCATACTCCAATCTAGAAGGTGGCGGTAATGCACCTACAAGTTGTTTGCCAACCGCCATAAAACAAAAAAGAAGAAGACGTTTATATTAAATAGCTGTGCAAAAGTTTTAATTACATATTTTGTTTCTAATGAGTCACTCTTTTTTTAACTTTATTTTATTTTAAATGTCCTGATGCATGCTCAATAATCCATAGAAAAATCTAAAAAAGTTAAAGTCTGGTCCTCTGGACAAACAACAAAAAAGTAGAAACGTTTCGTCTTTCATCCGAAAGACTTCTTCAGTCAGACTGAAGAAGTCTTTCGGATGAAAGACGAAACATTTCTGCTTTTTTGTTTTGTTTTGTTTTTTGAATGTCAAAGGACCATACTTAACTTTTTTTTAGACTTTTTAAAAATGGTTTTGAGCAATAGGCTTTCAGTTTTCTCATTGGACTTTGGCTACTTTTCCTCCGCACACACATTCTCTGTCGAACTTGCACCGACTACTGTGCAGTACAGTATGTATTGAAAATATTGAGAAAAGTTGACAAGTGGAGTACAAAAACAAAAGACATGTCAAGCATTTATCTGAAATAGATTAATTGGATTGTGGCTTCAAAAATAGGGGAACACTTCATTGATCATCTACTAAATGTCAAGTTTTACTTTTTTTTTATGTTGGTGGTAAAATACTGTTTTATCTCGGTCAAACTGTTATCTTTGGCACTGGACTGAAATGAGTGAAAAAGAGTAAAAATAAATAAATTAAAGCATACAGTAGTGTCTAATTCAGAAAGCACAAGGCCTCTTTTAAAGATCAGCAGAAAATTTGATTGCTTGGAAGCAAATCATAAAGAAATAAGAAGTCTTGTACACATTTGCACAATACTTGTAGTCCAACCCAGAGAACTTTGAACAGAGTTAATATTTGGTGTCTTCCTTGTGCAATGAAGTTTCATGCTATGTTTCTGCAGTGTTGGAATCTGCTGAGTGATAATTGTTTTAAAGCCCTCGTTAACTGGAAATATGATTTATTTGTTTTCCTCTGATAAACAAAGGGATAAATTAAAACATTTTCTTGCTTAAGTCTTTGATGGATGCTTCTTTTACACTCTCTGCTGATTGTGGTTTATGTTAGTGCTTCCCAATATTGGGGTTGAGGCCCCAGCTGTGGATTACGAGACACCAAGGGGTCTTATAATCTCCAACTTAACTTTCAGAAAGAAATGTACTGTACAAGGTTTGTTTTCACAATAATTGTCTAAATACAAATACATTTTTCTGAAAATATACAATAATTTTCTTTACACATATTCTTGTTCAATATATGTTCAAACAGATACTCTAATTAGATTTAAGTTTTCCTCACATTGTACAAATACAAAATAATAATACAACAAATCAGACTTTTTATGTACAATATAAATAATTTATCTGTTTTAAAATATATATATATTTACAACTGTTCTGTTATTTTAATAACAACTATGAAAAGCATTATAATATTCAGTCTTTATGTTTTAAACTGTGGGAATAATGACAGCAAACAGAAAGGACTACAAAAACTACAATCGAGTCAGGGTGCATTAAAAGTGCGTCATCAGACGACAGAATATGCGTCACGTGATATTTCTGTCCAATCACAGCGCAGCAGGAAGTGCCGCCACCGGTTGATTCATAACACCGGCGACAGCTGTCGAAAGAACCATTGACGTTGTAGGAAAAATACTGCTTTCTTTTACCTGTTTTGCGACACCTTTAGTTGTTTTTTTTTTCATTCTATGGAACAACACTACTGCTCTCATTCTTAAGTAAATTTTTTTAAAGGATATGACAAAACAGAAGAGGAAGAAACAAAACGGAGGGGTTGGGGTGAACGACATATTCGGAGACGTCACCAGCAGCGAAACAGGTTAGTTAGCTTTAAAACTTTTACACTTTGTGAATGTGCTAGCCTTTTTTCCCCTTATTCAAACCATCCGATCGCTAATTTAAATGTATATATTTGTTTTATTTGTTAGTAAATAAAATTATCCAGTCTTAGACACAAGTAAAATCAAATTTTACGTAATTAATACGATCCTGCAACAGTCTGGACGCTAACCCCAGCAGCACTTTGCAGCCCGCAGTTGTTTGGTTTCTACGACTGTCTCAAGGTGAAATAAAGCTCCAGATGCTGCCTGCGTGGCAGCCTGGCAGCCAAAAACAGTCTGTTTAAAAAGCTTGGAAAACATCCAATGCTTTGTTGAAACCATTCAAGAACTTTAGACACATTTATACAACTATGTAATGACATGTGATGTGACACAATGTTTTTGGTTATTAAAAAAAAAGGCAAATCAAGACTTCTAGAATGTCATTAAACTTTTGTATATACTACTGTACCAGGTTAACTTTTTTGGAATAATTTTATATCAGAAGTATGAAACGATGGGAAAATACATAATTATCCATTCTTTTCTATACACATCCATCACCTCTGTTCATTTTACCTTTTAAAGTTTTCATTCTGTGTCTTTTTTACTCTCTGTTAATTACTCAAATTATTCTAATTCTCTCCTTCTCATCCTTTAATCACTGTCTCTTCTTCACAGAATCAGACCGTGGGAGGAAACAGAAACTGTCAATCATCCATCAGGCTTTGATCAGGTTATAACAAAATACTGCTCGTTATTCCCCTGCATGACCAGTTTTATTAAAAATTGTTACCTCTTTTTTTTTTTTTAACCCAAGTCAGCTTTTTGTTATACCATTCACCTGCTCCAAATCTCTTAATTATTACACCATTTCATGCTGAGACAAATGAATATGTTTACAGTGGTGGAGATGATTTTTCAATTGTTTTAATTTATGTGAACTGCAAGTGGACGCTATTCATTTTATAGAAGACAAATATTAGGATGGCATTTGTGTAGCATTCTATTTAATACGTTTTGATCTGATTGTGTTTTGGCTGTTTATATTTTTGCTTTTATTTTACTTTCATTTATTTTGTCTTGTGTCTTAAGTTATTTTGATGTAAAGCATCTTGATATTTTCTTTCTTCCTTAAAATGCACTATATACTGTAAATACAAATTACTTTATCTTGACCAGAGTGGCAAATCAGTACAAACATTGCGGTACAACAATAATTTTCAGAATTTGGAGTTGCAATCTTTTTGGACATGATTTTCTATTTATTTTAATATGTTTTTGCAAACCTTATTACACCACACTTATTTATTGTCTTCATTTTCTGAAGTACTTCAAATAATTTTCCAAATACAGACCAGAATGGATATATGTGGGTTTTAAAAATTTAAACCAGGCATATAAGTGAAGCTTTTGTGGCCAGCTATAATATAAAATATATTGATTTTGCTTCAAAATTGGCATGCAAGAAATAGAATAAAGTCAGGTTAAAACAATCTGGAAGTGTACAATTTATTCTAGCTAATCACAGTAGTTTGTTTTCTTTATGAAAGACAAGATTGAGAATAGCTACACGTTTCTTTCTTTTCAAGCTAACTTTGAGTGTGTAAAGCCAAAATCTGTATGTTGTTTTTGAACTCATAGGGATCCAGTGGACATTAAGACTCTGAGAAAAGCTGCAGCCAGTAAAGGAGGCCTGCTCACTGATGAACTGAGGAGAAAAGTGTGGCCCAAATTACTGAACATTAATGTGTATGATCTACCACACAAACCTGGTTAGTATAGTTTGATAAACAACATGGCTGCATGTAGCAATTTGTGTAAGAAATACTAAAGTAGTGCTGGCCTCGTTTTGTTTCCTGCTTCAGGTCAAGCTGTGAGGGAGAACCACAAGGACTACAATCAAGTAGTCCTGGATGTCAGGCGGTCTATGAAGCGGTTCCCTAAAGGTGGCTTTATGTGTGTTATCACTATAGATAGGAACACCACTCTTTGGTGTGTCATTTATTAGTCTTTACCCCTGTACATACAGCCACATGCAGAGTTATCTGATCGAGTTAAAATAATTATTGACAGAGGTTGAAGCTTCGCCAAAGAAAACCTTAATGTCAGAGTTTGTGAAACAGACAGGAGAATGCCTAAACATTTACGGTAAGTCTAATCAAATTAATACAATTAGTAGAATTAGCCTTCCAGACAAAAAACTCAATTATAATTTCTCTGTTAAAGGGTATACAAGAAAAGCAGTGTTAATCATAGACATTCTGTGAATGTACAGCGCTTATAGTAAAAAAACAAAAAAAACAACGGTACCCCGGTACTATTTTTATTCTAAACTTTTACATTTCACACATAATTAAAGTAAAAGTAAGTATACACACCTGCTTGACAGTATCTACTATCCACACAGTTGGGATAAAATGTGTCCATTTTTTCCCCACTGTTTAATTATTGCATACAGGCACCACGCGTCTTAGTATTTGTTGCTAGTATTTGTTGTTGTTTGTACAAGGTTATGTTTTCCTTATTTCAAGATGTGGTAAAGGCCCAACAATGTTTGTTATTCTCACATGCATAAAACCTTTAATTCAATTCAGTTCAGTTTATTTATATAGCGCCAAATCATAGCAGAAGTCGTCTCAGGCCACTGAACAGAAACATTAATAAACATTATAAAAGCCAATTAGTAAAAGTTATCTATCTAAGGAAGCCAGCAGATTTTGTTGAATCTTCACTTTGGCCCAGTCTCCCATCCTGAGCAAGCACAAAAGCAACAGTGGAAAGGAAAAACTCTCTTTTAACAGGAAGAAACCTCCGGCAGAACCAGGCTCAGGACGAGCAGCCATCTGCTTCAACCGGCTGGTGTTTGAGAGGACAGGAAGGAGAAACGGACAAACCCAGAATGGTCCAGGTGTACTTTCTCTTGTATGAAAGAAAACATGTTAAGGATAGAACTAATTACCAATATACTGTAAACAGGTAGAGTAGATTTAGTAGAGACGGCAGCAGAGTGAGGAAACGTGGTCAGTTTGTCCTCCAGCAGTCTGATGACTGAAAACTCTCCATTCTACTTTTGGAAAGTCTAGGAACCACAAGTAAACCAGCAGTCTCAGAGCGAAGTGCTCTGTTTGGAGAGTATGAAACAATAAGATCTGCAATATAAGATGGATGGAGCTAGGTTGTTGAGAGCTTTGTATGTTAGAAGCAGTACTTAATTTGTTAACTAAATTACGGTGGAACACAATAGCGGAGGTGGGATGGGTCAGGGGTCCTCCCCCAGAAAACTTTGAATAAAGTAGATGCCATTTCCTGCATTCTGGTGTATTTTAACGGGTTGTTAAACATCTAGGTTTACCTACATTTGTAATCGATTCAATAACTATTTTAGAGGGCAACAAGAAATGGCCTGACCAACAGCTCTCCCTGTGTGAATAGAGCATGCTCCGCTTCTCTCATGCATCCTACCCACCCTTCCAAGCTAAACCTGTTTTTTTCATTACAAGCTGTGGATAGTAGGTCTGTTTGGTGTTGAACTGGGTACCGGTAGTTGTCCAGATTGTTGGGCATCCCTCACTTATATTTTCATTGCTGTTATTTTGACAAATTGATGCCGGTGTGTGTTGTACGTTGCACGATTACCCATCAAACATTTCTATATTGTTTTATTTTTAATAAACACATTTTTATTAATGACCCACTTAAATCTACAGTCTGTAAGTTTTCTATAAATATATTTTTAACATATTTCTTCACTCTGTCACTATCTCCTGACAGACTGATGTTAGACAAGTAATCTCTGAAAAAAACTATAGTCCCCTTGCTTCTCTAAAAGCATTTCTAAAAACCCACAGTGACCCGCCGTTAACCAGCCAATAAAAACAGAGTTTTTAACCAGCCAATAAAAACAGAGTTTTTAACCAGCCAATAAAAACAGAGTTTTTAACCAGCCAATAAAAACAGAGCTTCTCACGCCCCTAACCCACGCCCCCGCCTGTCCCAGCCCCAGCGGCCGCGCACGTTCTCGTTCAAAGGATTGCAAAGCGATGCAAAACTGTTTTGTATGTGACACAAATGTATTAAATTCCCCTTCTTCATCCCTGATCTGGACTTTTCTTTTGTTTTTTTTTGCCAAAAGTCAAGTGATCGTTTCCTCCTCCGCTGACTCCATGACTGAAATGATGAGGAAATGAAATAATTTGTCACAAGCTAATTAAACTCTGCGCGAGGCTCTGCAGATTTCCTGGTGTTCTGGTGTGCTGGACCAGCGCTCCATGTTTTTATTTTATGTTTTAGAACGTTTTATTAACATATAAACACAGAATATCGCAGCGGCTGCGACAGGACATGCAGTGGAGGCGGAGCTAAGGAGGCTGAGCTGAATTTCAGCGAGAGCAAGGGGGAGGGACCAGAATGCTTTCCCTGTTGAAAAATTTTCTAAGTCCTGCGTTCTACAGAAACTTACAGACTGCAGCTTTAAACTAAAACTGATTTGCAATTTAGTCATGCTGTTTAGTTATATTTTTTTGTTTTTAATTAAATTGCCCTTGACTGAACTTTTAGGGGCGGATATTTTTTTAAAGGGTGGAAGCGAATATGCTTACTTGAAGGGGCAGCTCTTAAGTGATATTAGGAAGCTCGTAAGTGGCAGTTATATTTAAAATGAGTGTTTATGTAATTGTTTTTAGATGACATGTCCAATATAGATTTTATTTATTCAAGGCATATACATTTGTTCATAACTTTATTATTAGTAAGCGAGTTACCGGATCCAAGCAAATAGGTACCAGAACGCACCCTGTTAAAATAAGAGAGTTCCTGGATCCTGTTCCAGCAGGAGCCAGTTTAACTGAAGCACTGGTTCGAAGTAAATACCTTGCAAAATAAACAGGGTGTACCCTTTTTTTTTTTTTAACTATGACTGCACTATTTTTCTCAGATTATACTGCATTTCCTGAAAGTATATACTGTACAGTATTTATCTTTTGTGCATGTTTCCTTATAATTAATGCCATTAAGCAGCTTGGGGCAGTATAATAGCCTGGATGCGGAAGATACAGTCTAAAATCACATGATACACGTTGAACTGTAATGTTATAAACGTCTTGTTTTTGTGCTTTCTCTCAGGCATGCCAGCTGCAGAGAGAGCGGTCCTTCAGGAGCAGCTGATTGACGTGATACTGGCAGTTTTAAAGCATAACTCTCAGCTGCATTATTATCAAGGCTACCACGATGTGGCTGTCACTCTGTTGTTGGTGGTTGGGGAGCGTATGGCTATTGCTATGCTGGACAAATTGTCTAATCATCACCTCAGGTTTATATGCCCCTTTTATTACTGCTTATCCAAATAATCTTATGTTCCTGTGTTTATCAATATTATGTTGCAGGGGTTTCAGAGACATTGAGACGTTTATTTTCTAAACACAACGTCCCAGTGGCTTTTAAACCCCAAAATACATTACGGCAAAAACTGGTTCATCCCAAAGATCCAGTCCCCCGGCAAAAACAGAGTAACATTGTGTATGCTGTTCAGTGTCAGGAGGGCTGTGATCAGTCTTATATCGGGGAAACTAAACAGCCACTGGCCAAAAGGATGGCCCAGCACAGAAGATCAACATCATCAGGTCAGGACTCTGCAGTCTACACTCATCTCCAGGCCAGCGGTCACTCTTTCAGGGATGAAGATGTTCACATCCTTGATAGAGAGGAACGATGGTTTGAGAGAGGAGTAAAGGAGGCCATCTTTGTGAAAAGAAACCGCCCATCATTAAACAGGGGTGGAGGCCTCCGGGTTCAACTGTCCCCCTCCTACAATGCTGTGATTGCTGGTATCACTCAGCCCTCTGTGAATAGCAAACAACCATCAGGGTGCTAACGATCCATTGTTAGGCTGATGGTCCTCCTTGATCATGTGAGCAGCTGGTTTCGGCTGTCATCAGCCAACTGGTTGTGTAACACTGTGAGAGGGTGCTATTTATAAGACTGAGCTGAACCCAGCACCTCAGACTGAGGAAGTCTTTCGGACGAAAGACGAAACGTTTCTACAGTTTTTTTTTTGCTTTGTTTTGTTTTGTTTTTTTGAATGTCCAGAGGACCAGACTTAGCTTTTTTAGATTTTTCTACCTGGATTATTGAGCATGCATCAGGGTATTTATCAATATTAGTTTTTCCTCAGAATGTATTTAACATAAGTTTATCTTTCCTGTCTGTAGGGATTTCATGGATCCTACCATGGATAGCACCAAACATATTTTAAATTATCTGATGCCTATTTTGGAGCAGGTTGACATGGAACTGCATGACTTTATGATCAGGTAAAACACACTGATGTACAAAAATCACAAAACACTTTTAGAGTGAAAGAGGCGGCCACTAGAGGGCGACACTGCCAATCTTTTTATTCAGGATTCTCAGTCAAAGACAGAGAAAATTGTTTAGGAATGAATATATAAAAAAAATGCATCAGTTGATCTAATTGCACCTCATTAAACTAAAAATTGTTGGGTTCTGTAGTGAAATCAGCTCAATTAAGTAATATAATGCATTTAGATACATTGAATTTTATTGAACCAGTGTATAAAAAAGGCTTAAGCTAACACCTGCAGGTTTAAAGTGTGCTTATTGGAAAGTAGGGTTAGAAATTTCTGCAAGTTGGTGACTCATTCTTTGACACATTTTTATGCATGAGTTTGTCTAAAGTACATTTGCTATCTTGTTTATTATTGATGATTTGCTGGAAACCTATTTTTGCTAAATATCTTCTCACATACAAACAAACAGAAGAAAAGAAACAAATCATTACACTCCGAGAAAGACAGCAAGACAAAATACAACTTCAAAGCTTCATGTTTCCGCTCCTTCCTGCCTTCTTATCTTTGTCACTTTCATTCTGCCCTTGCTTTCCTTTTTTCTTCCATTTCCCTTTCTTTTACACTTTCTCATTTCTCCATCCATCCTATTGCATGTGCTTCTTGCCTTTTGCCCCTATTTTTACTTGTTTTCACGATAATCACTCCCTGTGCGTCTTGCACTCATCATTCATGTTACTATTAATATTTACCATAAACCTTTCTGTGTCTTATTTCCTTGGGACTATGTCAAAACAAATCAGCTTGGAACTGGGTTGATCATAAAATATTTGGTGACAATCATCTTTCATTTGAGTAATTGCACTTTAATTTTCTTTCCGTGTTTATTTTATAGCACTATGACAAGAACGAATATAATCTTAGTTGGCATGTAACACATGAAGAGAGCGTTTATATTCAGTAAAAATTAGTTTGAACATTAAAAAAGTTAGACTTGACTTTAGGGAGCTGTAAAAGTAAAAGACAATACAAACAGGGTAGTTTTAAATGCTGAATGCAGCTTCTGCCTTCTTTCAAAGTCTCATGAGTTCTTAGATGGTGGATCTATTCATGGGTTCTTAGAGCTGATTTTAATACCACTGACCGCCACTTTCCCCCCAAAATGGTTTGTTTGTATTGTTTGGTGAAGGTTGTCAACAACACAATAGAATTTCTGATCGTTTTGAGCTCTTCATAACCAAAAATACCTATAATCTCAAGGGAATGGACATTTTTGTAAAACTACAGTACAGGACTAGTTTGAAGGGTCGGTCTACTCTAATTCAGGGTACAAGTCTGTGGAACGGTTTGGAAAATAATGTTAAAATAGTAAAGACAATGTCAAAAAAGGCCTTCAATACAGAACAACTGGACTTTATTTGTAACAGAAAAAAAAAGTAAAGACAATGCCTATGTTCAAGAAAATGACTAGGTTTTTGAAAATATACATATATTAATTTATCTCAAATGTACTATATGATTGTGATTAGTTATTTGTCATGTTATATTATTCATAGATGATTGTTGTCTGAATTGATGTTTTTTTAAAATTTTTAATATTTTTTGCATTTTTGGGCGCTAGTGGCCTTTATTAGAGGGGAGAGGGTGAAACGGGTATAGAGGGGGGAGACACCACAGAAATGAGCTCGTCGGGTCTGGGACGCGAATCCGCGACGCCTGTGGAGAGGCTCAGCCTCCAGCATATGTGCCGCACGCTTTATCCCCTGCACCAAAGCGGCGGCACCTGAATTGATATTTTGAGTTAATTTTGTTTTAAAGAAGGGGCAGATACGATAAGATTATTTTCTTCTTCTGCCACCTTTCATTTTATGTATTGTTTACTTTTATTATGTGGTTTTGTAAATTGTTTTTTGTGTTTTTTAAATATGAAATGAACAAATAAACTAAACTAAACTAAACTAAAAAATAAGTTACTACCGGTAATTAGATTTTTGTGATAATTTTGGGATCAGTTAGGTTTTATTTTTAGCTTTACCATTACATAAATATAATTTCATGCCTGTTGATATCAAGATTTAAATCTTTTTATTTGTCCTTTCCATCGTAACCTAAACATTCTCCCAACTAAAAGAGGTTTTCCTGGCACACGCTTAATTTAAGGCGATATTATTTGCTTAAAATCTTTCAACGCCATGATAATTTAAGGGCCTCACAAATGGCAATAACAGTCCTTTAGATGAAAATAAATGTATAGCAGATACAAAAATAAGATATATCTACAAAGAAAAGTTTTTTTTTAAGAGTAAACTATAAAAATAACCTACAAAAAATAAAATAAAAACTTCATTATTAGCACATGATTTCTGTTTATTTTTCATGTGTATGTTTTCTTTTTAGAGCCGAGGTTGGAACCATCTTTGCACTTTCCTGGCTCATCACGTGGTATGGTCATGTCCTGTCGGAGTTCAAACACACTCTGAGGTTGTACGATTTCTTCCTGGCCTCACATCCGCTGATGCCCATCTACCTCGCCGCTACAGTAAGACAGTCGGAGTCAGACAGACGGTTTTCTCTGTAATCCAGGACACATAAATCCCTGTTAACACGCAGACTGATTCACTGTGAGGCGGAGCACCGTCGTCAAGAAACTAGCAATTTAATTATTTTTCTGCCTCCTAATAAAACAACAGAGGGATGCAGCTAAAACTAATTAGCTAAAAGACTAAAACGTGAAAGAATATGAAAGCAGAAAATCTGTGTGTAGATTTTTGACAGGAGTTTGCCGTCATTTAAATTAATCGTTCTATCGTCTCGATGCTGCTCGCAACATCCTGCATGCTAACTAGTTTAAGCGTGAACGTGTTTGTGAAAGTAATATGGTTGTTTGCATTCCTTTGTTCTTCGAGGGTGTGTTAGTGTGTGAGGAGGCCTTGTTAACTCAAGAACTTGTGCATGTGTTTATTTGTGGGTTCAACTGAGCAAATGTTGTTGTTGGGGATGTCTGTGTGTGTGTTTGTGTGTGTTCAGGGCGAGGACTCTGTTTGAAGTGTGTGAAACAACACAGCAGAAGGTATGGAGACAGGACGATGGCAAAATGGGCGTGGACAAATACAGTAGGGGCGTGAACAAATACAGATCTCGCGAGAGCAAATACATGCCTAGAGGGAGCAAATTACTCTCGTGCGAGCGCAAATCAGCCCTGCGCGCGCAATGGGGATGAGCGCGAGCGTAGAAAAGAGATCCAAGCGCGCGCACGTGCGCTCGGAGGACAACTACTTGCTCTCGCGTGCAAAATGTATCTACTGACAGACTCTCCCTCTCGCTCACGGTTCAGACTTTTGGCAGCCAGTGGGAGGATCCAGACCACGACACATGATTGGCTGCAGTCTTCCTGTCCTCTGTGATTGGGTGTAACACTTCCTGAACCTGAAAATGTAAAATACTGTAAATAGATACCTCTGGACTATTGAGAATGAACTTTCTTGTTAAATAAATAGATTTATCTAAATATACTTCAAGTACATTGTTATAAAATATATTTTGTTGCACTTTATGAAGTACTATTTTTTGCTAAATATAAAATACATTTCAATCAAATATATTTCTAAAAGGAATCTTCATATAAATTTTTTAACTGCACGTTTCATTCAACCTTTATTTATGCATCTCATTGAGCCTCGAGGACTCATTTACAAGAGAGACCTGGCTACAAACAAAGAATGATGACAACAGTGACAACAATAGACAGTTAAAAGAGGCATACAGATTTTTTTTAACAAATTAAAATAAGATGGCAAACTTACAGCCATTGCTTTTGGAGGTGAGAGAAAAGATTGATGACTCAAGAGGTGAAATTTATACATTAACAGACAGGCTTTCTCTCTGCAAAAACGTTTTCCTAACTATTATTCATTCAACCTTTATTTAGTCAGGTAAATCTTATTGAGCTTCGAGGGCTCATTTACGAAAGCGACCTGCTACAAACTAAAGAATGATGAACATCAATGATACAAATATATTACAATAAACAAAAGGAAAGAAAAAGTTGCAAAAACATTACAAGGTAGATGTACAAAAAAATATCAAAGACAGGAACATATCTGCATTGGTTTTTGCCAGGATTCCAACAGATTCTGAAAACCATCCAGAGAGGTCAGGGCCGAGAGCTTCAATATATAACTACAGTACAGTATATATAATATATAACTATAACTGCTGCTACCCCACAATGCACTGCCAACTCAAAATTCTCCTTCAAAATAAAATACCGATAGATCAAAACTGTGGACGTTTTCTTTTTTCTTCATTTTCAAACTAAATTATTAAGACATTTCCAACTTCCAGAACAGTAGTAATACCCAAAAGATGAACTTGTGTTATAGAATATTTTCTGTACAGACATTATCCCACTGCTTTATTCACATGAGAGTAACAGGGGACCTAAAATCAAAACAAACTAGTTCTAATCTGACAATGTTGCAGTGTTCAAATATTATGTACCGGTATATTAATACAATGTGTGTGTGTATCATGTATATACTGTACAGTATAACATACACACATGTATTTGTATTATTTAATGACAGATTTGTTATGTACATGATTTTTTAACTTTTCATAAAATGGCTCAACATAAATACAGTATCTTGTGT
Organism: Garcialebias charrua; assembly: GCA_038048925.1. Taxonomy (NCBI): domain Eukaryota; kingdom Metazoa; phylum Chordata; class Actinopteri; order Cyprinodontiformes; family Rivulidae; genus Garcialebias; species Garcialebias charrua. The sequence continues at coordinate 50,277 of JBBPBX010007260.1, read as the reverse complement.
TCAACTATGTTTGTTTTTGCAAACAAACCTTATATATATATATATATATATATATATATATATGTATGTATATATATATATATATATATGTATATGTATATATATATATATATATATATATATATATATATATATATATATATATATATATATAATTTTGATTTAAAATTGATTTGACCCAAAAGATGAAATACTTTGTGAAGGATGCAACAAAGCTGCACCCTTGGACCCCCGCCTCCCTCCACCTGAAGTTCAGGCTGAATGGTAAGTCTGATACAGCATCAGTCCTAAATTAGATCCTGCTGTTTCTTGTTCCATCACCCAAACAATTTTCTGCTTCCCACAACTGAAGACAAATAACTCAAATCTTCACATAGATTGATAAATATGTCAGGTTTTAAATTGTCCGCTATTAAAGAGACCTGAGCCCTCTGCCTCACACTACGTCACAGATGGTGCATTCGTGTGTAATCGGATTTCCCATGAATAAACACGGTGCAAAGTTTAAAATCAATCTTAAATCAAAATTAAATATATTTATAA
>JBBPBX010007260.1:35762-49684 GCA_038048925.1 Garcialebias charrua | reverse complement strand
ACACGGTGCAAAGTTTAAAATCAATCTTAAATCAAAATTAAATATATTTATAAGTTTGTTTGCAAAAACGAACATAGTTGAATGATAAAAGATATTTATGTTGGGCAATTTTATGCATAGTTACAAAATCATGTCACAACACCTTTAATCTGCACAAACATTTTTAATCAGGGCTCAAAATGTTTATCTGTGAAAGAAATGTGCAAGGAAATAAACTAGTATCACTCTACAGGCACATTTTGTGAGAGGGCACTTCACAAAGACACAGTCAGGCCGTGTGAGACTGAAGGAGGTTCCAACCATCGCCCAGAACCAAATGAGAAGAACAGCAGAACTTCCACTGACCAGTGATCACACACATTGTTCTAAAGTTCCTGTTTTTACTTTTCCACATTCACCTTATAATCTAGCTGTTTTTGCCATCTTATTTTAATTTGTTAAAAAATCTGTATGCCTCTTTTAACTGTCTATTGTTGTCACTGTTGTCATCATTCTTTGTTTGTAGCCAGGTCTCTCTTGTAAATGAGTCCTCGAGGCTCAATGAGATGCATAAATAAAGGTTGAATGAAACGTGCAGTTAAAAAGTTTATATGAAGATTCCTTTTAGAAATATATTTGATTGAAATGTATTTTATATTTAGCAAAAAATAGTACTTCATAAAGTGCAACAAAATATATTTTATAACAATGTACTTGAAGTATATTTAGATAAATCTATTTATTTAACAAGAAAGTTCATTCTCAATAGTCCAGAGGTATCTATTTACAGTATTTTACATTTTCAGGTTCAGGAAGTGTTACACCCAATCACAGAGGACAGGAAGACTGCAGCCAATCATGTGTCGTGGTCTGGATCCTCCCACTGGCTGCCAAAAGTCTGAACCGTGAGCGAGAGGGAGAGTCTGTCAGTAGATACATTTTGCACGCGAGAGCAAGTAGTTGTCCTCCGAGCGCACGTGCGCGCGCTTGGATCTCTTTTCTACGCTCGCGCTCATCCCCATTGCGCGCGCAGGGCTGATTTGCGCTCGCACGAGAGTAATTTGCTCCCTCTAGGCATGTATTTGCTCTCGCGAGATCTGTATTTGTTCACGCCCCTTCTGTATTTGTCCACGCCCATTTTGCCATCGTCCTGTCTCCATAAGAAGGCAGTTTGTGTTTCCTCCAAGGCTGAGCTCAGTGCACTGCGTGGAGCTTTAATTGAACTGAGAAGAAAATTATGGTGTCGCATTCATTTATAAGTTAACGGACTGAAAAAAACAGAAAAAAGTTGATAAAATCCAGAAAAATTAAAGGCGTTGCAAAGAGACGTGTAGTTTAAATCTTTACAAGTCACCATGAGTTTATCATTATTTTTTAACATTGCAGTCTGCATCAGCAGCTGTTGAGTAAACCAGGGGCTCTCAAACTTTTTGGGTTCAGGGACAACTTACAGGGGAGAAAAAGTTTCAGGGACCCCCTCATAACCCTCATGTTTATTAATTAATTGTCTTCAATTTGTCTCTTCAATGCAATGGAAATATTTGTGTAACATAAATACTTAAGACCTGTTCTTTAATAGTGTTAATACAATAGTTAAACTTATAAACATGGGATATTTTTCATTCAAGACACACGTAATTAACAAAATGTTTAATTTCAACTTCCAAAAATTACAGTTTTGAGAAAAATAACAGGATCAAAAACCACTTTAACACTTTACCTGTTCACACAGTGATCATGTATTGCCACTTCTTCAAATTATTACAGAAAACTCTTTACATAAAACTGAACAGAATCGTAACAGCAGTAGTCAGACCAAGTAACAGGGCTTAGTTTGTAAACGGATTGATGCTGGAACACAAATACTGTAGTGGGTGGTGGGGTGGGATCTGGGGGTCCTCCCCCAGGAAAATTTGAATAAAGTAAATGTGATTTCCTGCATTTTGGTAATGGGTTAAGTGCTTGTAAAATGTTTTATTATTATTATTATTATTATTATTATTATTATTATTATTATTATTATTATTGTTATTATTATTATTATTATTATTGTTATTATTATTATTATTATTATTATTATTGTGGACCCCTAAGCACCAGATTCCAGACCCCTGAGGGTCCGGGGACTTTAGTTTGAGAACCACTGCAGTAAACAACATAGAAGTCAACTCACAACCAAGCAAAGAGCTTCCAAACATTTAACATTATAACATTTCCAGAATGAAAGCACCAGTCCCATTTACAGCTGTTTGCAGCTTTTAGTAGTTTGTAGATTCTTAAAAACTGAAATACTGTAAATGTTAACATGTTTTGATTTCCATGTTTTAGTGAAATCTGTATTATTACATTCTTGATATTACTGTGTTCACTCCAGTGCTTCATTCAGGTCATAAAAAAAAAAAAAGTCAAACATTTTTATGACAAAAAAGAAGATGATTTAAAATTACAGTAGTCCTCCTTTCTTTTTAATTTAATTTAATTTAAATTAATTATCTGTATTTTTTTTTTTAACTTCTCCTTGTTTGTTTATCTGGATCCCCTTCATTACTTTTTGGCCTCTGAATTCTCACTCAGGTTTTTCCACATGTACATAACTTTCCTGTTGTCGAAGTTATAACTCCCAACAAAAGTTTCCAAACTGTCAGAACTATCAGCAGAAACCATTCCAGCTGCAGCAGCATCCAGACCCAACTTGGAAAAATGTTGGAAAAGTCAGAAACATCAACAAAAAAAATAGAACTTTTTAAGACGTGTCAAGAAAATATGAAGTCTAAAGCAACAAATACAGATGTTTGCAACAGGCTGTCATTATTGGAGCATTAATGTTGAACATTAACTCAAAAATAATCTGTCTGTTTCACCAAACCAAAACCTGCTGACGTACAATAAAAACACAAGTCCTATGATTTTTTTTTTAATTCTCTACTTCAGATTGTGTTGCACAGAGAGAAGGAGGTGAAACAAACGGAGTGTGACATGGCCATGGTGCACCACCTCCTCTCCCGCATCCCCCAGGACCTCCCATATGAGCTTCTGATCAGCCGAGCCCAGGACCTGTTTGACCAGTATCCTCCATCGTTGCTGGCCAAGCGAGCAGCACTACAGTCCCGCAAAAGGTAACGTAACAAAATTAAAGTACTGTATAGTCACTGGTGGCAGTGTTCCTTAATTCTAGGATTTTGTTTTTCAACCCAGGCTAGGCCTAACAAATCCAATCACAATCCAGGCCCTAGCCCGTAGGCATTTTTTCTGAGCCCGACCCGACCAATTAACTATAATTACAGGCCCGAACTTGAAATAAAAAAAACATTTAATTAAGCTTTTACTGCTTTTGTAAGCAAATCAGTTTGACATGATAGTTTTAGTGCTTCATAGGAGAGTTTTGAAGCTGTAACATATGGACTGTATGGTGTGATGTTATCCCTTTAATCACCAACAGGGGGTGCTCTAAAGTTCTGTTCTGGCGCCAGAGGTGCAGCTGATGCATTCAGGTCATTCGGTGTAGCCTTTTTTTCCCCCTCTCTCTTTTATCACTGAGGAGGAGGAAACCTTAGAAACCCCCTCCCTGCTTTCTGCTCATCAGCGTCTTCCAGCGTTGCGTGCAGTCATCGTTTACGGCAGAAAGCGACACAGGACCTTGACTGACACGCTGAAAGATACCACCATCCCAAACATACGTTAGCCTTTCTTGCTCAAGAACCACTGAGTTAGCAGTTCTCTCAAACTGCCTCCAGATTTCTGCCTCGTCTGTTTTTATCACTTTATCCATCAGTCCATCTCCTCATGTCGCTCCTAATGTTCATGATGCACTGGAAACCTAACTCTGTCCGTCAGTACTGGCCAGCGCTCACTTTCCATCCACCTCTGCCTCTGTTTTCAGCTTGTCCATAAGCACCTTCCAGGCGTTTCAGCTCTCCACCCTCCACCAGAGGCCAGACTCTGTTCTCCAACGCCTCACCACGGCTCAGGGCTCCACCACCTCCAGACATGGTAAAAATAGTTCCTGTAATCTTATTACTGACTGTGACGTTTCCTACTTAGACACACACATCTGTAGAGAAGTGAAGCAGCGATGTGTTCTTGTTGCATACCGTTTGACGTTTGCACAAAATGCATATTGTCCGTGAAACTAAAATCCTCATTAATAGGCGTTTGGGGTTCCAACTGTGGTAATATAATTCTTCAAAACAAGACAACAGTAAACACTTCCCTTTTGGGGCAATCAATAACAAGTAAACAAATGTTGTAGCACCCCCATCAGACCAATCAAGAGGAAATTAAAATATGCCAGAACAGAACAAAGAGATTCATTATTCCCATATTGTCGGTGATGTTACGTGCACTCTAAAATGTAACGTCACATTACCCTTTGGCCAAGCAATGTAATTGTAAAACTGAATATTTTCTCTGATGTTTCATGAAAATGTAATTAGGAGTAAGTTGAAGAGAAAGTCGTACACAGCTTTTAGAAACCTCCCGATTCACTGAGGAAAACAAGAGGATGGAGTCAAGCCTGGCAGACATTCGATTTTATCAAACCAATTCTTGAAAAGATTTATAACCAAAGGGTTTTTAAAATTATTGTGTGTGTGTGTGTGTGTGTGTGTGTGTGTGTGTGAGCATGCACATTTTTTTCTACAGTTATTCCTCATGAAAACGATACAACAAAACCGCTAGAAATTGATGCACAACAAATTAATTTCCAATTGTTTGATGGAAGCTGCAAGCTTTGTCTGGAACCTTCATAAAAAATGTGAAAATCACAACTAGCTAATCTAAAAGACATGAGCATGCATCAGGGTACAACTTAGCTAATCTTATTTTGATAAATGTTTGCTTCAATCAACTGTTGTTTTTTTCAGAATGCTGTAAAAGTACCATAGAAATCAACAACTACGTTCACAGTGTTTAAAGGGAGTTGTCATTTTATGCAAATTAGTGCATGTGTGATGCAACATTTGCATTTTCTCACAAATCAACCCTACAAGACATATTTTAGCTACATCCATCTAGGACAGGGCTATTCAACTGGCAGCACATGGGCCATTTCCAGCCTGCAGGTGACTTCAGTCGGCCCAAATCATAAAAAAAAAATTGAGATGGGGATGGGGGGTGAGTTCTAGGTTTGGGTTTTGGGTTCTGTTTATTGCATTCAATGCAATAAAATAAACACATTTAAAAGGTAACAGATCATTGTAAACTTTGGTTTATTTGAATAAGGATTTTACTCGCTAGATGTCCGGCCCGCGAGCTGTTGGCTTTCAGAAACTTTGGCCCACTGAGCAATTTTGTTGAATAGCCCTGATTTAGGGTCTAGCTAATAGATTACAGTATTTTTTGGCCTATAAGTCAAGTTTTTTTAAACATAATTCACATGCCCTGCGACTTATAGGCCAAAGCGACATATTTATAGATTTGAAACCAATTTTTGGCTGAAATATGACTGTTTTCATTCATTCTGACTGAAAAAAAGAGAACTGTACCATTTTCAGCCACTAGATGGCAACAGAGTAGTAGTGGCGGTAAGGCATGCCGTTGTATCATGTACAGTAATAGGCAAATGTGGCTATAATGACAAATTCAAAAAAGTTCTAGACAAAAATAACGACTTTATTATACTTTATACTTTATTGTTTTTGTCTTGAACTTTTTTGACTTTACCATGTCCTGGAGGACTGAGAATCTTCACCGGCTATTAATGACACAATCGGCTTGCCATAGATCCCCCCACCTTCGTTCTGCTTGCTGCTTGGAGCAAGTCCAATCAGCTGCATCTCCCCAGCAAAATGCAGCTAATTTAACTATTAAAGTTCATTTATTACCGTAAAAACCGTTGTATTATACGCAGTATTTTTGCTAATTTGAATGTCCAGCGTATTAAACATCGAAGAGTATTATTTATGGATTTTTTCCCATATTTTTAGACTCATTTTTCGCTCTGATTCTTCGTTTTTCATTTTTGGCGAAAATGGTGCAGTACCAGTTTCGGCCGCTATAGAGGCGCTGTAGGCAGCAGCCAGCAGAGGACTCAGAGAGTGAAGAGGAAGAGGGGCCACTTCCAGAAGTTTCTACTTGCCGTGTCCGAACAAAGCCTCCTTTGGTCGGACTGACTCTGTCGCTGCCCGCCCCTTGCTCTGGATGTAGCTGCTATTAGCTGTGAGGTTCGCTGTTTTTGTTTGCAAGATACCACTCATAAACCACACCGCGGATTTTTAAATCCAGCTGATTTCACATTTGGTTCAGCTCAGGAGCCCGTCTGCTATAGTGAGGTAAGAAATATATTTTTAAGCGTTTATTTAGCTAAATTTAAAGAAACAAAGCGTCCGGTTTGACCCGCCTGGCGCCTGCATAAAAGTCAGCGAACTTTTTTTTTTTAATCCAGCTGATTTGAACATTTCGTTAAACTCAGGAGTACGTCTACTATTAAGTCAGCTCAGAAATATATTTTTTAAGCGTTTATTTAGCTAAATTTAAAGAAAGAAAGCGTCCGGTTTGACCCGCCTGGCGCCTGCCTAAAATTCAGCGAACTTTTTTTTTTTAAATCCAGCTGATTTGAACATTTCGTTAAGCTCAGGAGCCCGTCTGCTATGAAGTCAGCTAAGAAATATATTTTTTCTCGCAAAGAAATAATTGTTTTACCGTGTTTCCTTGTGAAGATCTTCGTACTCGCTTGCTTCTGTCGCCGCCATCTTGATTAGGGCAAATGAGGCGCTGACGCGTCGCGTGGTGATGACGCGTATTAAACTCCGAGGCGTATTGTGTACGTTTTTTTCTTGATTATTGTTAATAATTGGACAAAGCGGATTAAACACCGGAGCGTATTTTCCTCCGGCGAATACGGTAAGTAAAAGTTAAACTGAGACACACCCTTGCTCTAATTTTGAGCAAACAAACAATAGAGCTTGGAATCGTGACGTCAGCGGACCGGGATCGCGCAAAGCATCCCGGTACTTTAGGACACGGAGTCTGACGTGACCGGGGTTTGCGTTAGTTGTAGTGTGTTATCCTAGGTGAAATACGCTGAATTGGTAACTACTTGTTGTGTTGTAAACTGTCACAATCGTTCTCACGATCGCAGGGGGAGCCGTATTGCAAATGGAGTCCGTTTTTTCATCTTTCCGGCATGAAAACAACACAGAGGAACACAGGTTGCTAAGCTAACAGAGACATGGTGACATGACCTGTTAAACGAACAAACATCACTTTCAGGAGTATTTCCAGACACATGTTTGTGTGTTCGAAGCATTTCCACACAGGTAAGGTTTAAATAAATAATATTACACTTATTAACTGCTCATATGTAACACAGGATCGTTTACAAACAGCTAGCTGGCTGGCTAGCTAGATCATCTAATCAAGTTCTTTTATCTCTTCTTAGGCAAGCCAGCGTATGAATTCCTACATTGTGATCCTGACTGGGTACCCTCTTTACATCTCGGGCACACCGAAGTCAAAACAATGAACACTGCCCGATTTGCCCGTCGGACCAAGAGACACAAATCAACCACAGAGGACAACACTGCACCTGCCACACCACCAGATCTGCGTAGCCAGACATCAGAGATGGATGAAACTGCTCCTCCAGGTGTAGCTGCTCAGAGTTTTTCTGAGGATGAAACAGCCCAGGGGTCCGACGTGGTTCAAGGTGTACAGAGGTCCGAGGTGGATGAAACCGGCGCGGGGTCAAAGGGTGATGAAGCTGCACTAAAGGACAGTGCTGAAACACTGCAGGAATGTGGACTGTGTCCTCAGAGGTGCTGAAATTAATCGCTTGCTGGAGGAAAACAGGATCCTGAAGGAAGAGCTGTCCCAAAAGAAAATGAATGAGCAATTCTTAAAAGATGATGCAATTGTCAAGTATTACACTGGGCTTCCATGTTTGGCTGTTGTGATGGGTGTGCTGGCTCAGCTGCTCCCCTGTCTTCCACAGCCTGGAAGAAATCTTTCACATTTTCAGATGCTCCTTCTAACTTTAATGCGCTTGAGGCTTAATCTGCTAATCCAGCACATTGCACACCTGCTCTGCATCAACCGAAAGCTTGTGTCCACCACATTTAGAAAGACTATAGGTGTAATGTTTACACACCTCAGCCCTTTGGTGCACTGGCCAGAGAGACATTATTGTTTGCAAGGCCCCAGTGTTGTTTTGAAAATATGAATTATTATCTGTGTGAACATTGACTGATGAACTGAACGTGAAAATGTATCTACTTTTGCCCAAGTGTTGCTTCGATGCTGCATGCTGTAAATAAATTATTGCAGATTAATTCAGTTTGTAGTCTCTTGTTAAATAATGTTGAACATGTCTAAGTTACAGTAACACAACAGATCAACCGAGTTTACGATTATCCGTCACCACATGGGTAAAATATGTGACATTTGTAGTGTTAACAAGAATAAATACAGTTCAAATACAATAAACACAGAAAATGAAAACTTCTTGCAGATATACCCTGATGCATGCTCAATAATCCAGGTAGAAAAATCTAAAAAAGCTAAGTCTGGTCCTCTGGACATTCAAAAGTTGAATGTCCAGAGGACCAGACTTAGCTTTTTTAGATTTTTGCAGATATATTTCACATTAACAATGTGCTAAAATTACATGTTAAGGTGCAATTTTATCTGATATTTGCACAACAAAGTGAGTTTTAGAAAATGTAAGCATGCTTTGCAACTAATGAGAACTAGGACCAATGAAATATCAAACAAAAATTTTGAGAATAAATTCTGATTCCCGAACCACTGAGTCAGAATAAAAAACAAATTAGCAATAGTACCTTTTGCTTATTCATCATCATCAACTTTATTCAACAGACTTGTGGTCCACAAAATTAAACATAACACACACAACACATACAGAAAGAATAAATTGTAATCATTGCATAAAAAACCTGCATAAAGTCAGAAAGCAGTGCTTAGCTGCCACTTCCTCATTCTTCAACATATCCCTCCCTCCATATGCTGCACCTAGCTAGGAAATTAGCTGTCAGTGACAACTGATTCAGCAAGACATTTTTGTGCATGTGGCACATAACCACGGCTCAGTCTCCGACGGTGCCTGAGTGAGCCCCACGCATGTCAAGTGGAACCACTGGATTTTGCAGTTCTCATTGTCACAGGCCACCATGTCATCCTTCTCCTCAGGACCTTTGCAAAAGCACCACAAACGTTTTTTTGCTATTTTCTGTTTTTTCTGTTTTGGACCAGATGAGTGTTGCTCTGATAAAGGATTATCACAGGTTGTAGAGGCGGCCGCTCTGGTAGTGACATGCTACAAGTTCTGGTAAACACACCTTCAAAAAAAACTCCTGTGATTTTGTCAAAAGGGTGGTCCAGAAGGTCACATCGGGAAATACTCGTACAACAACACAGTCTTTCTGTGACCACACCACAAAGTCACAAAAAGCTGACTTGGTCACAAACATCTGCATTTGTACCTGCCTGTAGTATTTGTGTGTTTGCTTCAAGTTTAATTTCCCATCACTTTGATAAAGACAAAAGTTGCTGTCATCTGCACAGGCCTGCATGATGAAGTTGTCGCGGTGCTTAAATGGGCATTTTATTTCCAGACATCCTTTCTCACAACATGAGCAGTGGATGATGCCATCTGGAGATGCACCAACCTCTGGAAATTCTGGATTTATTATAAATCCATTTTTCTAGGTTGAAGTTGTCATGCTGCGATGCTGACAGTTTGACATACGTTTCCCTTGCTTGCTCTTCATGATCGACCCCCCATTTCATGGCAGCTGTGCTTGTTGTTTTTCTGGGGTAGCACACATTGCGCACAGATGACAGAGCTGGTCTGGTGACACTGGAGGACATAACAGCAGAGGCATTAGACTGTGCACAGTCTACTTGTCCCGTGGAACGTAGAATCACCCATGGTTGGAGTGGTGCTTCATTCAGGCGCTGAGAGTGCAGAACCTAGGGGGAAAAATAGAAAATTTCTGCTACATTAATCAACATAAAATTGTAAAATCCATTACCTTCACATCACTACTTTTTCCATAGGTTAGGTTACAAATACAGTACATTCTAAAAACCTAATAAAACTTATGGTAAATAGCCTGTTCTAAAGTAGCAGAAAAGGTATAAATTAATATTATATTGGATGGATGAATGTGTGGATGGATGGATGAATGTATGAATGTGTGGATGGATGGATGAATGTGTGGATGGATGAATGTGTGGATGGCTGGATGAATGTGTGGATGGATGGATGGATGGATAGCTGGATGTATGAATGTGTGGATGTTTGAATGTGTGGATGGATGGCTGGATGGATGAATGTGTGGATTGATGGATGAATGTGTGGATGGATGTGCAGATGGGTGGGTTAGAACCCATTAGAACAATTTAAAAACTTTGTGCACATCTGTTTTGTAAACAAACCTCCTCAACAAAATCATTATCAATTTTGGAACAAGGGCAGAGAAAATAATGTTCTTCATGGCAGCTTATCTTTTTAAGGGGTCACTAGAAAAACTCGGGGTGATTTACTTTGATCCGTTTTTCTAAAAATTGTCTCAAAACGCATCTACAGAAATTAAAAACCTGTCACAGCAGTTTGAGAAGAAAATGGCAGCAGCAGCTGCGACATGTCAACGTCCCTGTGTGTTCACCTACCTTCGTGAGAACAACAGTTTTTTGGTCGTTGACTTGAGAAATCTGCAGGTCCTGCACCCATCCATTTGTGAACTGAAGATGACTTTGCAGAGATTTATAATTCCTGAACTGCTCACATGTGTAGGCACTCAGACCGCACACAAGGTAGCTCATGTCGGGAGCTGCGGTAGCTCGTTGAAATCACCGGTCCACTGCCTGTGCTCATCTGGATCCAGCCCAATGGAATCAGTTTTAACAAGATAGCGCTGCTTCGCTTCTTTGTTCAGTTTTGTCGCGGTAACGAATCTTTATCTTCTGTTTCTCGCGGTCCATGTTTGTTCTTCGTGTGGTGTTTTACGCCATGTTTGTTTTGGTCAAGGATGTCCGAAAACATGGCGGCGTCGCATTCGTCGTGACGTCATTGCCCAAGCTCTATTGTTTTTTGGTGGTTAACTTGTTAAATTTCGAAGAAAAACGGAGGCTCATCCCTCTGTGCAAATCAGGTTTTTAATTACAGATGATTTGACCATTAAAGTCCTTTAATTAAGCAAAAGATGGACTGATACACACCTTTACTATAATTTTGAGCAAACGGATAATTGTTTTTAAGTTTTAGACTTGTTAAATTCTTGTTAAAATCCTCCTGTGCACACTCCCGCGGCTGCTATTTGGCAGCCAATCGATTTTTGGCACAACACCGGCCCACATTTCCGGGTTGTCAGTGGTGACGCGTAACAAACACGACGCGTCAGATGTGACGCATAATAGATGTGACGCATATGGTAAAGTGACATATTTATGGATATTTCCACTTTTTTAGACATATTTGGACTGATGCGACTTATAGGGCGGTGTGACGGGTACTGCAGAAAATATGGTAGCTAGCTACGTCCATCTTCAGCACCTTTCACCCAAAGACAGCTGGAGATGGACACCAGCTCCCCAAAACCCTGACCAACATCACACAGATAGAAAATGGATGTACAGATGCCAGTTTAGGGTGTTTGTTTCTGAGAAAAGTATTGATAAAATAATCCAAACTAATTTCAAAGGCCAAGTAATTATTTGTTCTCCCCTCCCCACCCAATTCCATTTTTATCCTCCCTCTGTTTCCACCATCAAACAACTGGGACTTCTGCGTGGACCTCGTTATATCCACAGAAGCTCTCGAAAGATATCCATCTACTCTGGGCAGCCGCAGGTTGGGTCTATCGCGTGTGTCTCGTCCAAGAGACGTGTCGCACCTCGACGACGTCATCAGAACGCTGCGTCTGTAGTCCCTTGTAGTCCACAGCGCACGAAGTGGCAAGGAAAACGTGGAGTGGACTTCAGTCTGCTGAAACCGGTTCAAAAGGCTTCTACACCAACTGGTATTAAATTAGAACTTTTCAATGTGCAGTCACTATCAAACAAATCATGCCTAATTCACGATCACATTCTGGAGAAGGACTTGGACCTCATGTGTCTTACAGAGACTTGGCATCAGCCAGATGTGTACAGTTCTCTAAATGAGGCCTGTCCGTCTGGATACAGTTATCTGCAGAGAGCCCGCAGCACTGGCCGCGGTGGTGGTCTGGCTGTAATCTACCGCAATAATTTAAAATTGACACATCTGGCTTCTCAGGACTTTTCCTCTTTTGAAAGTTTGGCCTTCAACTTCAAAGCCCCACTCCTGATGAACGTTATATTGATTTATAGACCTCCCAAACCGCATGTTTCATTTAACTCAGAGATGCATGACCTCCTCACCTTTTTCTGCACCTCCCCTGTGAAAACTATTTTTCTTGGAGATTTAAATATCCACATGGACAATTCCTCTTCCCCGTTGGCAACAGATTTTAAGTCTCTTCTGGACTCTCTTAATCTCACCCAACATGTGGACGCCCCTACGCACAACAGGGGGCATACTCTGGACTTGGTGATTACAGACACTGTACTCATCAATAACTTGTCTGTATATGACCTGGGTGTCTCGGACCACAGTGTCATCTCTCTGGAAGTGCCTTCAACTTTGCCTGCTTCAAACCCAAAGCGACCCATCCAGTTCCGGGACTTTAAAAACATTTCCCCTGATGTTCTGTCCGCTGATCTTCACGCCCTGACCGCTGTCAATCATTCATCTGCCAATGACTCAGTTGATTACTACAACCGATCTCTCCAAGAGCTTCTGGACCTACATGCTCCCTTGAAGACAAGACTGGTGTCTTTCTCCCGTTCAGCCCCCTGGTACACTGGTGAGCTGCGCAGGATGAAGGCAACTGGCCGTGCTATCGAGAGACGTCTAAAATCATCTGGTCTCTCGGTACATAAGCAGGCATACAAAGAACATCAGAAAGCATACGCCTATTCTCTTAAAGAAGCACGCTCCAAGTATTACTCCAACATCATCAACACCTGCCCTGGTAACTCTAAACAGCTCTTCTCCACAGTAACTCATCTACTTAATCCCATTAAACAAACTTCTGAGGAATGTGTTCAAAAATGCGACCTGTTCCTTTCATCATTTAAAAACAAAATTGACACCATCAGATCTCAGCTTCACAACCTCCCTGATCTTCGTTTACCATCTACCCGTCTGCATCCTGGGTCCCTGAGCAGCTTTGATGAGGTTGTTCAGAGTGAGGTGGAGTCCATCATAAAGAAAATGAAGCCTTCATCCTGCGCCCTGGATCCCTTCCCCTCATCTCTCATAAAATCCAATCACTCTGCAATAAGCCCATTAATCACACAAATAATAAATCAGTCTCTACAATCTGGTCATGTTCCACTGCCTCTAAAAACTGCCATCATTAGGCCTCTTCTGAAAAAATCTAATTTGGATCCCGACATTTTTTCTAATTACCGCCCAATTTCCCACCTCCCGTTTCTGTCCAAAGTGCTGGAAAAAGCAGTTGCTGCTCAGTTGCAGGACCACCTACAACAACACTCTCTGTACGAGAAGTTCCAGTCGGGATTCAGAGTAGCTCACAGTACTGAGACTGCATTACTGAGAGTTACAAATGATATCCTCATGGCTGCTGACACTGGCTCTCCCTCCGTCCTTGTCCTCCTTGACCTCACCGCAGCCTTCGACACTGTGGACCATAATATCCTCCTCCACCGTCTTCATGTGGAGGTCGGTCTCTGTGACACTGTCCTGGACTGGTTCAAATCTTTCCTCTCCGATAGGCTGGAATGCGTTAGTCTTGGCAATGCCACTTCCCAGACAGTCGGTGTCTCCTGTGGTGTCCCTCAAGGGTCAGTTCTGGGGCCCCTGCTGTTTTCCCTTTACATGCTGCCTTTAGGTCAAATTATTAATCAGTTCAACATTTCTTTCCACTGCTATGCTGACGACA
>JBBPBX010007260.1:19517-32170 GCA_038048925.1 Garcialebias charrua | reverse complement strand
AAACATTCGCCACAAAACAGGAAGTCACAATAACTCCTGTCTGGAAGGTCGGATTTTAGCCAAACATGGAAAGCTTGCAGCTGGACTCGTACTGATATAGGCGGAAGGTGATTTTGAAGATTCGGCGTATGCGCACCCTGGATGACGCGTGCAAGAATGGAATGACAGCATTCACGATTGTGACAGGGAAGCATTACTCAAACTCCGGTGGTCGCAGGTGATATTGAAGATTTGGCAAATGCACACCCTGGTGAATGGATGCAGGATAGGAACGAGAGCGTTCGCAATGGTGACTGGGTGGACATACTGGAGCTCCGTAAGGCCGAAGCGGTGCTTTGCTGCGAGGGCCTCAATGCTGCTTGCAGCTTTAATTTTGGTTAAACTTTGAAAAAAATATGCAATCTCATGCAATTTTCTGACATCTCACATGCTCTGACCTTATCTGTTACTGCTACAAGCATGTGCTGTAAAAGTCCTTGGCTGATTTTTGGGCAGCACGGTGGCACAACTGGTAGAGCTGCTGCCTCTCAGCGAGAAGGTTGCCGGTTCAAATCCCGGTCCGGGGCCTTTCTGGGTGGAGTTTGCATGTTCTCCCCGTGCATGCGTGGGTTTCCTCCGGGTACTCCGGTTTCCTCCCACAGACCAAAAAACATGCTTGTTAGGCTGATTGGTGACTCTAAATTGACCCTAGGTGTGAGTGTGAGAGTGGATGGTTGTTTGGTGTGAGTGAGACAGGTCCCTCTTGTAAATGAGTCCCCGTGACTCAACGAGGCTAGCCTGTATAAATAAAGGTTGAATGAATGAAAAATTTTTTAAAGCCCTTTGGCTGCAGTGGCCATCTTGAATTAGGCTGACTAAAAGTTTTAAATGTACATCCATTGATTAATTTCTGAAAGATTCATTAACATTTGTTCACTGGTTAATGTGATATATATTAACAGTAGACAGAAGAACATATGCACACATACAGGCATTATTACTTCATCTTTGCATTCAGCAGCAGGAGATTAAGAAAGTTCTGTGCTTTTTAAAGGTGTGCACCTGAGCCAGATCCTGAGTTGAAGTCATCGTCATCTTCAGGGTAGTAACCTCCTGATCCAGCCTCATTCAGGTACATATCATCCACTTGAGAGGAAGTCCTGACTGCCTGCACTACCTGCGAAGCAAACAGATCAAAATGACTCATTATCATTCAAACAAGATCCGTGAGAAATCAACTCAGCCATCTCCACTTAGCTTTGAGTGCAATACTTCAACTGTAGACCAAATTTTAAATAACCTGCAGTAAAATACTCCATGGGCAGTGACCGAAGGTGGGGACCTTGGCGCTCGGACCCTGGCTTACCAAAGCTGGCTCTTGGGACATGGAATGTAACCTATCCGGCAGGGAAGGAGCCTGAGTTTGTGCATGAGGTTGAGAGGTACTGACTAGATTTAGTTGGGCTCACCTTGACGCACAACATGGACTCTGGAACCAATCTCCTTGAGAGGGACTGTACTTAATACCACTCTGGAGTGAGAGGCATCTGGCTGGTGTGGGTCTACTTTTTTTAGTTGTGCAAGATAAATAGGTATGGGGCTGATCCGATCCAGTATCGACCTCCGATACCAGCATAACTTTTGTATCAGATTTTTCCGATCCAACCTTCTGATATTTCAGATCCATGATGCACCTTGGCTTCAAACTTATGTGCTATCTTTAATGTATTTATATAATATGTTATTGTAAATTATTGTCTCAATGTTTGTCTCATTTCATGCTAGCCATTATGAACTGGTTGTGGAAATAAGTCAAAGTCACCTTTATTGTCAAAACTGCAATATGTACATGACAGGATTGAAAGAACATTACTCTCAGACCCCTGGTGCAACAATAACCATTTAAACATTAAAAACTTAAATAAGCATTAACATAAAATGAAATATTAAAAGTAATAAAAGTGTGATACTGTCCTGAATTGTAGCATAGTAGTATAAAAATATAAAAAGTATATAAATATATATATATATATATATATATATATATATATATATATATATGTATATATATATATATATATATATATATATATATATATATATATATATATATATATATATATATGTATATATATATATATATATATATACAGTGGAGAGGACAAGTATTTGATACACTGCTGATTTTTCAGGTCTTCCCACTTGCAAAACATGTAGAAGACTGTAATTGTTATCATAGGTACTCTTCAACTGTGAGTGATGGAATCTAAAACAAAAATCCAGACAAATACATTGTATGATTTTTAAACAATTAATTCCCATTTTATTGTGTGACATAAGTATTTGATACACCAGAAAAAGGAACTTAATATTTGGTACAGAAACCTTTGTTTGCAATTACAGAGATGAGACGTTTCCTGTAGTTCTTGACAAGGTTTGCACACACTGCAGCAGGGATTTTGGCCCACTCCTCCATACAGATCTCCTCCAGAGCCTTCAGGTTCCGTGGCTGTCGCTGGGCCACACGGACTTTAAGCTCCCTCCAAAGATTTTCTATTGGATTCAGGTCTGGAGACTGGCTAGGCCACTCCAGCACCATAAGATGTTTCCTACGGAGCCACTCTTTAGTTGCCCTGGCTGTGTGTTTTGGGTCGTTATCATGCTGGAAGACCCAGCCACGACCCATCTTCAGTGCTCTTACTGAGGGAAGGAGGTTGTTGGCCAAAATCTCACGATACATGGCCCCATCCATCCTTCCCACAATACGGTGCAGTCGTCCTGTCCCCTTTGCAGAAAAGCATCCCCAAAGAAGGATGTTTCCACCGCCATGCTTCACGGTTGGGATGGTGTTCTTGGGGTTGTACTCATCATTCTTCTTCCTCCACACATGACGAGTGGAGTTTAAACCAAAATGTTCTATTTTTGTCTCATCAGACCACATGACCTTCTCCCATTCCTCCTCTGAATCATTCAGATGGTCGTTTGCAAACTTCAGACGGGCTTTGACATGCGTTGGCTTGAGGAAGGGCACCTTGCGTGCACTGCAGGATTTTAATCCTTGACGGCGTAGAGTGTTACTGATTGTTTTCTTTGAGACTGTGGTCCCAGCTCTATTCAGGTCATTGACCAGGTCCTGCCGTGTAGTTCTGGGCTCATTCCTCACCTTCCTCAAGATCATTGATGCTCCACGAGGTGAGATCTTGCATGGCGCCCCAGACCGAGGAAGATTTTCCGTTATTTTGCATTTCTTCCATTTCCTAATAATTGCACCAACAGTTGTTGCCTTCTCACCAAGCTGCTTGCCTATTGTCCTGTAGCCCATCCCAGCCTTGTGCAGGTCTACAATTTTATCCCTGATGTCCTTACACAGCTCTCTGGTCTTGGGCATTGTGGAGATGCTGGAGTCTGACTGATTGAGTGTGTGGACAGTGTCTTTTATACAGCTAACAAGTTCAAACAGGGGCAGTTAATACAGGTAATGAGTGGAGAACAGGAGGGTTTCTTAAAGAAGAAGTAACATGTCTGTGAGAGCCAAAATTCTTACTGGTTGATAGATGATCAAATACTTATTTCACACAATGAAATGGAAATTAATTATTTAAAAATCATACAATGTATTTGTCTGGATTTTTGTTTTAGATTCCATCACTCACAGTTGAAGAGTACCTATGATAACAATTACAGTCTTCTACATGTTTTGCAAGTGGTAAGACCTGAAAAATCAGCAGTGTATCAAATACTTGTTCTCTCCACTGTATATATATAATAAAATGAAGGTTCTGACATTAACATTTGTAATAAAGTGACAAAGCAGTGTATGAAGTGAATGTACACAGTTTATGTATGAAGTCTTTGATATTGGTATAGAGGTAAAGTGACATATGCAATAAAGCTAGTAAAAAAAGTAAACAGTGGTGTGAATAAACAGTAATGTAATACAAACAGTAGTGCAAATTGAATGAGCACATGACCATGTGCTGAGTGTATAACCCATTTGATGACACAGAGTCCAGTGTTAAAAATCTTTGTGTTGTGTTGTAATATGTGAAATTTTTCTTGTGTTAAGGTGGTACAAGAGGGAGGGGAGGCAGAGCAGGCAGAGTGTTTAGCATTCTGACTGCCTGATGAACAGAGCTGTCTCTCAGTC
Organism: Garcialebias charrua; assembly: GCA_038048925.1. Taxonomy (NCBI): domain Eukaryota; kingdom Metazoa; phylum Chordata; class Actinopteri; order Cyprinodontiformes; family Rivulidae; genus Garcialebias; species Garcialebias charrua. The sequence goes on along the minus strand of JBBPBX010007260.1, from coordinate 28,044 downwards.
TGCTGGTTCGAGCCTGGAGACTCCTCAGTCTCCTCCCTGATGGCAGCAGTCTAAAGCGGCTGTGTAGTGGGTGTGTGGGATCACCTGCCTTGTTTGTTCCTTCTGAAGTCCACAATCATCTCCTTTGTCTTCTTCACATTCATGTGAAGTTTATTCTCTTTGCACCAGTTCTCCAGATGTTCCACCTCCTGCCTGTAGCTGGACTCATTATTGTTTGTGATGCATCCCACCACCGCTGTGTCATCTGCAAACTTTACAATATGACAACCTGGTTGGGTAGCTGCACAATCATGTGTGAGCAGAGTGAACAGAAGGGGGCTCAACACACATCCTTGAGGAGAGCCAGTGCTGAGGGCAATGGTGGAGGAGGAGAAGAATGAGTCTGACTTACTACCGGCAATGCGAACCAGACTCTCGTAACGCTTGTATAGGGACTGAACTGAAGAGGGTGGTGAAGGCTGCACAGAGGTCTTTTTGAATCAGCCTCCCCACCATCACAGACATCTACACCTCCAGATGCAGGAAGAGGGGCACCTGCATTGTATTGGATCTTATCAATGTTTTTCTTTCCTCCACAACTGCTACTGCAGATCCCCAGGCCTCCACCAGTGGTAGGACTGCCAAACTCACCGATCTTGTTCTCCATGACCTCCTGACCAAGTTCTGTAAGTTTCATGTTCGGCATGCATTTTCTCTAGGATTTATGGGTAATTGGTTCTGAGAAAACAGGGTGCTTGTTAACTACCTAAACGAGGTTCTTGGAGCACCAGACTCACAAGCCGTTTTCGCATTGCACGGCCCTCCCCAGTCCGGCTCGTCCCTGGTTGGCCCAGAGCCAGCCATGGCCCGCCCCCGTTCATTAAGCATTATGTGGAGAGCAAGCCTTGAAGTGGGTGGGGTGTTCTCTTGAAGTGAGTGGGGAGTTCACTTGACGTGGGTGGAGTGTTCTTGTGTGCGCGCTTACAGTGTTTTAAGAGAGGATACGCTGCTAAAAAATATTTGTTAGCTGAATATATATACATTAGTGTTTCTGAGTTAAATTTTTGTTAATAACTGATTACAAATCAGCTTATGTTAGAACGTAAATAACATGAAGCGAGCACCAATACAGAGCATTTCCGCCTTTCAGCGCGACCTGAGTATCATTAAAATATAACTAATATTGTCAAACTCTTGCCTGCAGCCAGGGTTTTAAAATACAACTGATAATCTCTAACTCCTTTGCGTAGCTAGAATGTTAAGAGGGGTGATTGCTTTATAGGCAAAGTGGACTCCTGAAAAACCAATCCGCCGCTGTGGCTCAGAGATCGCGCTCAGCTATTACACTCTTTTATCTTGACCCGGGGAAGCGGGTTCGCTTCCCACCTGGTACAAGTTTTTTTACGTTTGTCTTTTATTGGAGTAAATAAAAAGGAGTTTGTTTGGTTAAAGGTCATCAGCATAAAGGGAGACCTTGTGCTCCATATCGCCTCTCCAGATTCCTGAAATTGTGTCACAGGACCGCAAAGCAGTGGCAAGAGGTTAAATTGCCAGGTCAAAGAGCAAAGGGCTCAGTGGGCATCCCTGGCGAGTTCCTCGATGTAGACTGAAGGGTTTTGATATCTGAGAGTTGGTCCGAATGGTTGCGGTGGGATGTGAATAAATTAATTGCACCCATGTAATGAAATTGGGGCCAAAACCAAATTTGTCAAGAACATTAAACAAGTAGTCCCATTCAACCCGATCAAATGCTTTCTCCGCATCAAGGGAAATAACACACTCAGGAACAGTATCCGAAGGAGAATAAATAATGTCCAAAAGGCGTCTGATATTAAAAAAGGAGTGCCTGCCTTTAATGAATCCAGTCTGGTCTTTTGATATGATGAAAGGAAGGATCTTTTCCAACCTTTGAGCAAGAACTTTGGCTAAAATTTTGGCGTCTGTATTTAAAAGGGAGATTGGTCGATAAGAGGAACAGTGAGTTGGGTCTTTTCCTTTCTTTGCAATGAGGGTAATGCAGGCCTCTAAGAAAGATTTCGGAAGGGATCCTTGGTCAAACGACTCTAAGAGAACCGAGTGTAGGAGTGGGGAAAGTAATGAAGAAAATTTCTTTAAAAATTCAGCAGGGAAGCCGTCAGGACCCGGACATTTGCCAGACTGCATTACCGATACAGCTGACACAATTTCTGTCAGGGATATTGGGATCTCCAGTGCATCTTTCAGGTTGGGTGTGAGTTTTGGCATATTGGTCCTTTCGAAAAACTGAGAAGATAAATTCTTGTTGGTTTGGGATTCTGAAGTATATAAATGGGAATAAAAGTCCTTAAATGCTCTGTATTTCGTCTGTGTATGGGAAACATACGCAGATGACAGGAATAGACATTATTATTATTATTATTATTAATTTGTAAATGATCTAGAGTTGTGGTGCCGTTCTCTAATTGGATCTTAGGGATGATTTGTTTAGCCATGGCACCCTTCAACTGATTTGCCAGTAGTTTTCCTGACTTTTCTCCATGTATGTAAAATGATGATTTACTTTTCAAAAGTGATTGTTCTATTGAGTATGTAGACAATAAATCAAACTTAGTTTTGAGTTCTACTTTTTTTTGTACAGATTAGGGCATTTGTTTTGAGCATATTGTTGATCAATTTCTTTTATCTGCTGGGCTAAATCAGTTCTTTCTTTTTGAGATTTTTGCCTCAGCCGGGCGGTATATGAAATGATTTGTCCCCTAAGATAGGCCTTAAGGGTATCCCAAACGGTTGACAGTGGGATCCCAGGAGTTCTGTTTATGGATAGAAAGAAGGTTATTTCTTTTTCTATAAATGTAACAAAATCATTGTTTGACAGTAACGTTGAATTGAATCTCCACTGTCTACTCCTTATAGGAATGTCAGGGAGGGACAAAGACAGAGTGACAGGTGCATGGTCTGAGATGACAATACTGTGGTAGTCACAGCCACGGACAGAGGGAAGAAGTTTGTTGTCCATGAAAAAGTAATCGATCCTCGAGTATGAGTGATGAACATGAGAAAAAAAAGAATATTCTCTCTCAGCTGGGTGTAAAAAACGCCATACATCGCACAGGCCATACTTAGATAGAAAGGCACGAATAGTGTGGGACGACCTGCTGGCTGTGGCAGGGTTTGTAGAGGATCTGTCCAAAACTGGATCCAACCAGCAATTCAAGTCACCACTGAGTATCAATGAGTATGTGTTTAGGTCCGGGAGCAGTGAAAATAATTTCTCAAAGAAACCAACATCATCCGTATTTGGGGCATAAACGTTAACTAGCACTACTGGTGTGTTGTACAATTTACCGGAAACAATCACAAAACGACCATATTTATCTGAGTTAACTTGAAAAGGTTCAAATGAAATGTCTTGACTGATGAGGATCGAGACGCCCCGAGCCTTTGCTCGAAAGGAGGAATGGAAACTCTGCCCGTGCCATGTTTGCAGTAATCGTTTGCTATCGTCACTTCTAATGTGAGTCTCCTGCAGGAAAGCAATGCCTGTATTTAACTGTTTTAAATGAGAAAGCACCTTCCTTCTCTTGACGGGGTGGTTCAAACCTTTGACGTTCCAGCTTGACAACACCAACTGACCACTCATATTACTAATAATTTGTATAAGAAAGGTAGGTAATACAGTCTAATGTGTTGATGGCTGTGCAGTTCTTGGCAAAGTGAAAGAAAATATAAATTAATGGCAGTGATGGACCCCCCACCCCCTCCCTTTCCCACCCTGGACAGCTGCAACAGACAGAAGCAGCAAGCTCCATAGAAATTAAAAATAAGTCTCCTGTCTAACTTTTAAACTAGTGCTCCAGTATCATCAGAGGAAAAAAAAAATGTATAAGCACCTCATGCAAGGCCAAAAATGTACACATAGATGTGTGATCACGCATACACATATAAACAAAGTTAAATTAATCCTAATCCTAAATTAAATCTTCAATCAGTCCAAGACCAATTCAAGATTCAATTCAAGATAGTCAACAGGTAAACAAGAAGAGGAAAAATGTTAATAGTTCAAAATAATATATTGAAAACATTATATATTTCACCCATTTTTATACATGGATAGGCCTACTTCAATTATTTATGTGCCTAAATACAAAACCAGAAAGCCCCACCAAAAAAAAAAAAAAAGTCTCAGATAATCAGAGTATGGGCAGAGTCCTGCTCATCTGTTCGTCACCTCATGTAAACAAAAGTTTAGTGTAAACATAAACAAAGCCAGTGCGGGAACAGCGCGTTGCTCATCAGTCAAAAGAAAAGTTAAATATTACTGTACTTGCGCTATGAAGCCTGAGGTAACTCCTGTCCTGTCTAACTTTTAAACTAGGGCTCCAGTATCATAAAAGGGGAAAATAAAAAAAATAAAAAATGTATACACATAAATGTGTACCGGTAATCACGCACACATATACGAACATAAAGTTAAATTAATCCTAATCTCAAATTAATTATCAATCAATCCAGGACTAACCCAAGATTCAGCTCAAGATAGTCAACAGGTAAACGAGAAAAGGAAAAATGTTTCATTTCAAAAATGTTAATAGTTCAAAAAAAGCCGCAGTAAAAACTAAAAAAGTCTCAGATAATGAGAGTATGGGCAGAGTCCTGCTCATCTGTTCCTCACCTCATGTAAACAATAGTTTAGTGTAATAATCAAAGCCAGTGCGGGTACAGCGCGTTGCACATCAGTCAAAGAAAAGTTAAATGTTACTTGCGCTGTGAAGCCTGAGGAAAGGTGTCCATGAACTTCTGCGCCTCCTCGACAGAGCCCAGCCACTTTCTGTGTCCATCAGGTAAAGTCACGCGAAGTCGAGCAGGAAAAAGTAGAGCAGGTTTTAAACCCAGAGAATACAGCGCAGCCATCACTTCCTTATATTCCACGCGCTGGTTAAGGACTTCAGGGGAGTAATCCTCCACGATCCGCACCGGTTTCCCCTGGTATTCAAGTTTACCTCTGCGTCGAGCCTCCCGGATGAGGAGCTCCTTCACCTGGACCCGGTGCACTCGCAGGATAACCGGGCGCGGCCGCTGGTCCGAGGCGGGTTTCGGGGCGAGGGTTCGATGGGCCCGGTCCAGTTCGGGTGGAGAAGGAAGCGTGTGTCACGCCCGTAGATGTCACACAGCAGGTTGGAGAAGAAGTCTGTGGGACGTCCGCTCTCAATAGACTCCGGTAAACCCAGAACACGAATATTCTGCCGTCTGCTTCGACTTTCTAAATCCACTAGTTTAGATTTTAGTCTGGCGTTTTCCTCCTGAAGAGTTGAGCAGGTGTTTTCCACCTCCGACATGCGCTGGCTCAGGTCGTTAGTGACAAGTTCCAGTGATGACACACGCTGGCCCTTGAAATATATTTCTATCAGTATTACATTACACCCATTATGTTCCATTATTTGTATTCACTTAATTCTGCCTTATAATGTGAAATGTGACATAAGGCAGAACGTTTGTCTCTCGGGCTTTGTTTTCACTAGGGAACAGTTACACGCCTGCACATACAACAGACATAACACTGGATGATTGACATACAGAGCTGGTAGCTTGTTGGCTGAGAGACGGATCACGTACAGAGTAGGGGAAGTTCTAGGGCGGTTCCAAGGCGGTTCGGTTCCAGGATTGGTCCCATGAGGCGATGACGTCATCTGGAGGTATAAAACCGTGATCCGCCTTCGAAGAATGTGTGTGTGTGGACTTGTGCTCGGTGAGAGGTCTGTTGTTGCTGTAAGGTTTATTCTTATTATGTACAATAAACCTGCATAAAATTTGCACATTCGTTTCAGAGCTTCCTTCAACCTTTTGAATTCGCAACACCGTGTTCCTCCACCGCGAGCCGGGTCTGGTCCAGTTTTATGTCCAGCTGATTGAAAGTTTGTTTGAACTCAGCCAACAGTGCCGCGCGGTGCTCCTCAAGCAGCGACGTAATTGCCTCGAGGGTTAGTCCAGCGTCATCTTTCTCGGCGTCCTTCTTCGATCTTGTCGACTTCTGAGACATTTTTAATTTAAAATCTTTAAAAGAGATGTTTTGATGGAAGTTGTGTGCATGATAATAGGCAAAAATATTAAATGTAGAGGGCTTGGTGGTACTAAAAAATAAGTTTTACCCGGAGCACTGGCAAGTGCGACTCACTCCTTCTCACGACCACGCCCCAGACTTGTCTCTAGACAGCTATGGTATGGCATTTAATCTAAGTTATTTTATAAGAAACTTATTTTATTCCTGCCAGATTAAATGTTTACAGTTCACTTAGAAAAACCATATTCAGAGTCAGAGAGAATTTATTGTCATTTGCACCGCATGTAGTACAGGTGTTGAAAACGAGATTATGTACACAGGGTCCCAGTTACATCCAACAACAAATGCAAGAGAAAAACAATAATAACATCTAGGATTAACTAAGAGAAACATCAACTAGTAATACACTAAGCCCTAATGTAGTAGAAAAACATCATTATAAACAGCAGCACGAACATGAGTCATTATGAGCAGATGGTCACAGATGAACGCAGCAACAAGAAACAGATCAGTATCAACATGATGTGACATTTTGCAGTGTTTATTCTTATTATTTATTTATTCATGAGTCTGACAGCCTCAGGGTAGAAGCTGTTCCTCAGTCTAGTGGTTCTACATTTGATGCTCCTCAACCTCCGTCCCGAGGGGAGTGGTGCAAAGAGTGAGTGTGCTGGGTGAGTGAGGTCTTTCATGATGCAGGTGGCTCTTTTTCTGCATCTGGAGGTGTAAATGTCTGTGATGGTGGGGAGACTGACTCCCACAGACTTCTGTGCAGCCTTCACCACTCTCTGTAGAGCTTTCCTCTCTGCAACTGTGCAGCCTCCATGCCACACGTTGATGCTGGAGCACAGGACGCTCTCCACTGCACACCTGTAGAACGAGGTGAGGACTGAGCTTCTCAGACCAGCTCGTCTCAGCCGTCTGAGGAAGTAGAGTCTTTGATGTCCTTTCTTGATCAGGCTGGTGGTGTTATTGCTCCAGCTGAGGTTATCATTCAAGTGTACACCCAGGTACTTGTAGCTGGAGACCACCTCCACCGCAGATCCACCTATATACAGTGGGGTGTGGGTGTGTTTGTTCCTTCTGAAGTCCACAATCATCTCCTTCGTCTTCTTCACATTCATGTGAAGGTTGTTCTCTTTGCACCAGCTCTCCAGATGTTCCACCTCCTGTCTGTAGCTGGATTCATCATTATCTGTGATGCATCCCACCACAGCTGTATCATCTGCAAACTTAACAATATGACAGCCTGGATGTGTGGCTGTACAATCATATGTGAGCAGAGTGAACAGAAGAGGGCTCAGCACACATCCTTGAGGAGAGCCAGTGCTGAGGGTGATGGTGGAGGAGGAGAAGTTGTGGATCTTCACGGACTGTGGTCTGTTTGTTAAGAAGTCTAGTACCCAGTTACAGATGGAGGGGCTTAGTCCAAGTGTGGATAGTTTGTCTATCAGAGTTTGGGGGATCATGGTGTTGAAAGCAGATGTGAAGTCCACAAAGAGCAGACGCACGTATGAGTCCTTCTGATCCAGGTGGGTGAGAGCAGTGTGGACCACAGAGGAGATGGCGTCCTCTGTTGATCGGTTCTCGCGGTATGCATATTGATGAGGGTCCTCGCTGATGTTGACGGTTGTCTTGATGTGGGACATGACCAGTTTCTCAAAACATTTAGCGACTATCGGGGTGAGAGCCACCGGTCTATAGTCATTCAGACCAGTCACTGTGGAGCTTTTTGGGACTGGGATGATGGTGGCAGTCTTCAGGCAGGTGGGAACTGACTCCAGTGAAAGTGAGGTGGTGAAGACGTCAGCCAGCACCTCACAGAGCTGGTCCGCACATTCCTTCAGAACTTTCCCTGGGATGTTGTCTGGACCCGTAGCTTTATGAGGGTTGATCCTTCTGAGACTACCTCTCACTTCTGCTGCGGTCACTTTGAGGTGCTCCTCGTCTGGTGATGAGGTGAGTCTGGTGCTAGCTGGTCTGTTTGGATCTTCAAAACGTGCATAAAACTTATTGAGGGCATCAGGCAGGGATGGGTCCCTGGGGCATTGTTTGCTTTTGCCCTTGTAGTCTGTTAAGCATTTGATGCCCTGCCACATGCTCCGTGGATCATGTGAGATGAACTGACCCTCGATCCTCTGTGCATACGCGGCTTTGGCCTTCTTTATGCCATCATCCAGTTCTCTCCTGCACTTTCTCAACTCCTCAGTATCTCTAGACTTGAATGCAGTGTCCCTGGCTGCCAGCAGGGTGCGGACATCCTTATTTAGCCAGGGTTTTTGATTGGGGTAAAATTTAACATACTTTCTTATGGATACATTTTCAGCACATGTACTGATGTAACCCAGGACTGAGGAAGCATAAAGTTCCAGGTCAACTGAACTTCCATTCGTAGCTGCCTCTTTGAAGACAGACCAGTTTGTGTTTTCAAAGCAGTCTCTTAGCATGGGGGTACTATCTTGGCGCCACAATGTGATCTCTCTTTGTTCCGGCTTGGAACGTCTGAGTGGG
>JBBPBX010007259.1:40126-61969 GCA_038048925.1 Garcialebias charrua | reverse complement strand
CAAACATATATATAAACATACATTGTAATAATAATAATAATAATAATATAATAATAATAATAATAATAATGAATTCAATTTATAACGCACTTTTCATTAGTGAAAATCTCAAAGTGCTACACACATTGAATGCTACACACATTCATACACCGGTAGCGGCAGACTACCATGCAAGGTGCTTTCCAGTCCTACCGGGAGCAACTCGGGGTTAAGTGTCTTGCCCAAGGACACAACAACACATGGTGTGGGGAACCGGGATTCGAACTGCCAACCTTCCGATCGGGTGACGACTGCCATTACCACTACGCCACGACCGCCATCACATATGTATCACCAATTATAGTTTTCACTTCTTAAGCAGTCATTGTTATGCACCCTGGTTGGTTTTAGAAGTTCAAACATCCTTGCTTTTATTTTTCTTGGCTGCCACTTGCTGCAACCTGCTGGTTCAATAAAGAACTAACCTTTTTTTTATTACTCAGCCTGCTTCACTCAAGCTTGATTGGGCAGAGCTGCTGTTCACCTGCAGGTCCTGCCTATAAAGCTGACATGCTGTGTTTGGTGCAGGGTGGAGCCTTTGCTTAGAGCAATGGATTGTGAGATTGCCAACTGAGTTTGGTGGACACAAGCAAGGGTGCTTGTTGGAGCAACTTGGAGCCTGCTGAAGGTAAACCAAGTTTTGATTAAGGTAGCTGTATTGCTGCCTATTTGTGTTCCAGAGTGTTCTCCACCCACTCTGATCACTGAGTGTTGAGCTCTCATGCTACTTGGTGTGAGCTAAAGCTCTTGAGGTAAAGCTCTTGAGGTTTGGGGGCTCTTTAAACAGCTCATGTAGAGCAAGGGTGCTCTTTTAACAGCTCTAGTGCTTACTAGAGTTGTGTGAAGTTAAGAGTAATCTAGTGGAGACTCGTACCAAGACAGGCTTGTTGAACGAGTGGTGGCTTATTGAAGTCTTCTGGATGGTGTGAAATTCAGCTGAGGTTCACTGGAACTGCTGAGGTGACACTGTCAGGTAACCAAACAATTCTGAGAGATCTCCACCCTCTCAGGTTGTTGTTGTTTTGCTCCTGTTGGAGTTGTCAGGCCTTTAAGGCCTGGCTCTGGTTGAATGACTAGATGCTAAAAGTGAGAGCTGTGAGTATTTAAGCACTTTGAGAGTCTGTGTGACTCTAGCTTAAAATAGTGTGCGGGTTTAGGACCGCTGTACTCTGGTTGACTCTTCTTTTTTTGTCAGATGCTGAAGGGAAGCGTCTGAGCAGCTGCCCAGGAGGGGGACAGCTAATGTGAAACAGAGTGAGAGTCTGTTTCCATATTTTTTCTCCATTTATTTGATACTTTTGACTGTGTGGGTGTCGGTAGTTCAGTTATCGCTTTTCTGTTTATTTAGAGGTATTTTTGGCTAGGTAGATCGTCGCCTGGGAAGACACGACGGTCCTGTATAGGATTGGGTCGGTCCAGGTGGCGTTTTGTTCTTTTCCGCCGCACCCACTTGTCCTACAATCCTTTGAACTTTCTCTTTTTAATTTATTTTTGTTTCTTTAAGGACGCTGAGCAGGAGAAGGCGCTCCAGACGGGTGGGAGAAGCCTGAGAGGACCCTGACCGCCTGGAGGCTCTTAATTTTAGTTAATAAAATATCATTTAAACCTTTTCTTGTGTCCAGTGTCCTTTAAGTATGTTTTGGCCCTCATACGGTCGTAACATATTTATTGGGGGCTCGTCCGGGATATGATATTAATTAACTTAATGAGCTAGGTTAGTGGTTGTCAGTTTTTGCTTAAATCACATTTGGGGGCTTGTCTTATGAGCTAATTTGTCTTTAGTGTTTTAAGCACTGCTAATCAGTGCGCTTTTGCGGGTTTGAGCACCTGTTATGCTCTGTGGTACTTTAGTAGTCTACTGCTTAAAGAGGTTGGCTCTGTTTTGCATTACTTACTAACAACCGTGACTGTTGTCCTAAAATATTTTGGGTTGTATTTTTGGGCTAGTCATATTCTAGTGGTTTATCCACTTATTTTTGGATCAGCTTTGCTGATTGAGTCGAGCGCTCTCAGGTGCGTAGCTGACGTACCTGATGGTGTTTGGTTGGTTGGACAGTTCTGTTGTTCACATTTTTTTGAAGGGCTTGTCAAATAGGTCCTGTAAACTTCTGTCACCTCAAGTGACATTGACTTCAGGAATTGACTTCAGCAGTTCGAAGTTGGCTGAAGCTTCTCAATGGTGCTGATTGTGGTACTATCAGCTGTGTATGTGTGTGTGCTGCTGTTGCTTGTGACACATTTAAGGGCAGTAGGACATTTGTGCTTTGGTTCACTGTGAGCTGTATGCTGAACACTTGGTGGTGAGCTGTTTGAGTAAGCTGTTTAAAAACAAAAAAACTGTTTACTGTTTTTGCTCACAAACATGGCATTCAATTTGAAGAGATTTCTTGAACAGCCCATGTTTGATATATATATAAACTACACGAGAGAGCAGATGTTGAGTATAGCAAACCATTTTAAAATCGACACTAGAGAATACGAACGTGATGGTTGGTTTGAGGGCGGACTGTTATCTGAATTAATTCAACTCGGGGTTGTTGTGATGCCTGATTATGGGCACTTAAAGGAAAATGAAGCTGCCTTAAGACAAAAAGAGCTTGAAGAACAATTGAAGAAAGAAAAAGAGCTCATTTTACTGCAGCTCGAAACTGCCAAAAGGGAACTACAATTTAAACATCAGACTTTCTTGAAAGAACAGGAACTAGAACGACTAGAATGACAAAGACTTTATGCCGCTCTTGAAGAGGAGAAACGTCTTCTGGACCAAGAGTTGCAGAGAAAGTTGAGAGGGCTTCATACTACACAAAGGAAAGATCAAGATCACTGTTTGTGTCCCACTGTGTGTCATCCAAAGGTGACACCAGAGCCTTACACTCATGAAGGTGAGCTTCTCACCCTTCTACAGAAGGTGGCGCCTCAGGAACATCAACCAGAGAAAGAGAATGAAGATGTTGATTTAAGCAACAGCTTCATGATGAATTGTGAAGGAGAACCAACTCCAGTGGAGGAGAAGAAACGTTTACTGTCCTCACATCGTCCAGAGGAGAAGATTAAGGATGACATAAATTTGGGTGACAGTTTCTTCTTTTTTCTTGTAACTGAACTTTAATCTGAACTTGAAACTAAATATGAAACTGAACTTGAAACTGCACAAATCCAAGTTCAGTCAGAAGAGAACATAAAAAAACTAAATGAACTGAAGGAAAAAGACATTGAACGGTGTGAATATTTTTTATTCAATTCTGAAGAAGTCCCAGTGAGCTTAACTGAGGAGGATCCAAAAGAAACAATTCCACTTGTTTCATTGTGTTCTTTTTTAGCTCCTGCAGAAAACAAATCAGGAGTTGTGAAAGATGATATTGACTGTAGTGACAGTTTCTTATTGTTATATAAAACTAATCAACTCTCATCCAAGTCAGAACGTGAAGAGCATGAGGACCTGAAGAACTCAAAAGAGGTGAAGTCCCACGTGGAATACATAAGTTCTCCTGTTTCTTTGTGTCCTGTTCCAGCCTCTGAAGGAAACGAGAGAGTGATGGACAATGTGCGACCATTGACTGGAAGTGCAACAGAAAATACATTTTTACTGTCTGTGAGATGTGAGGTGTTGCAGCCTTATGTTGAACGTGTTGTATATGAATCTGTGTTTTTTAACTGTCTTTGCTATGTTTACAGTGTAGCAGAAAACGGAGCTGTTACAACTGACGCAGGGATGCTGTCCGGTGCAGAAAATGAGGACAGATTTCCCCTGACTGTCATGACAAATATCCAGTCTTACACTGATATCATGAAACATGATGTTGGTATTTGTTTGGTGATTGGTGCTAAACAAAAGCCTTACAGGGAAGACCGAGATAAGCGTTGTCTGTTTGGCTTCCAAACATTTTGAGTATGACTATAGGATGTTTGTGATAGCGTTTGGTGGACTAGTTAATGTTTTTAATGTTTTTAGTCCATTTGAGGAATAGGGACCGCTATATTTAACCTCAGTGTTTTTGTTTGGAGAGGAGTGCTATGTCTTTAGGTGACATCTGCACATTCTCCCCCAACAAAACTCTGGCGGTGGGGATGTTATGCACCCTGGGGTTTTTAGAAGTTCAAACATCCTTGCTTTTATTTTTCTTGGCTGCCACTTGCTGCAGCCTGCTGGTTCAATAAAGAACTAACCTTTTTTTTATTACTCAGCCTGCTTCACTCAAGCTTGATTGGGCAGAGCTGCTGTTCACCTGCAGGTCCTGCCTATAAAGCTGACATGCTGTGTTTGGTGCAGGGTGGAGCCTTTGCTTAGAGCAATGGATTGTGAGATTGCCAACTGAGTTTGGTGGACACAAGCAAGGGTGCTTGTTGGAGCAACTTGTGAGCCTGCTGAAGGTAAACCAAGTTTTGATTAAGGTAGCTGTATTGCTGCCTATTTGTGTTCCAGAGTGTTCTCCACCCACTCTGATCACTGAGTGTTGAGCTCTCATGCTACTTGGTGTGAGCTAAAGCTCTTGAGGTAAAGCTCTTGAGGTTTGGGGGCTCTTTAAACAGCTCATGTAGAGCAAGGGTGCTCTTTTAACAGCTCTAGTGCTTACTAGAGTTGTGTGAAGTTAAGAGTAATCTAGTGGAGACTCGTTGTACCAAGACAGGCTTGTTGAACGAGTGGTGGCTTATTGAAGTCTTCTGGATGGTGTGAAATTCAGCTGAGGTTCACTGGAACTGCTGAGGTGACATTGTCAGGTAACCAAACAATTCTGAGAGATCTCCACCCTCTCAGGTTGTTGTTGTTTTGCTCCTGTTGGAGTTGTTAGGCCTTTAAGGCCTGGCTCTGGTTGAATGACTAGATGCTAAAAGTGAGAGCTGTGAGTATTTAAGCACTTTGAGAGTTTGTGTGACTCTAGCTTAAAATAGTGTGCGGGTTTAGGACCGCTGTACTCTGGTTGACTCTTCTTTTTTTGTCAGATGCTGAAGGGAAGCGTCTGAGCAGCTGCCCAGGAGGGGGACAGCTAATGTGAAACAGAGTGAGAGTCTGTTTCCATATTTTTTCTCCATTTATTTGATACTTTTGACTGTGTGGGTGTCGGTAGTTCAGTTATCGCTTTTCTGTTTATTTAGAGGTATTTTTGGCTAGGTAGATCGTCGCCTGGGAAGACACGACGGTCCTGTATAGGATTGGGTCGGTCCAGGTGGCGTTTTGTTCTTTTCCGCCGCACCCACTTGTCCTACAATCCTTTGAACTTTCTCTTTTTAATTTATTTTTGTTTCTTTAAGGACGCTGAGCAGGAGAAGGCACTCCAGACGGGTGGGAGAAGCCTGAGAGGACCCTGACTGCCTGAAGGCTCTTAATTTTAGTTAATAAAACATCATTTAAACCTTTTCTTGTGTCCAGTGTCCTTTAAATATGTTTTGGCCCTCATACGGTCGTAACAGTCATCTTAGAAAAATTATGTCAAGAATGTGCACGTACAAAACACACAATGTTTGGACTGGATGTATTTACCATTTTCATTTATTAAGGAAAACAAAAGTAAATTGTTTGCGTGTGTATTAATATTTTGTATTGAGTTTGACCTGCTGAATAGCATCTTGCTTTCATTCACACCGAGAAATAACAAAAACAACAATCAGCAACACTAAAATATACATTTTAATCGGTGTTGGCACTGCAATAGACTGGTATGTTTGAATTGTTGACTTTGTATGAATTAAGCTTTAGTTTCAAAGTTAAAAGTTAAACATGTTTTCATCTAAGTCTTAAATTTGTAACAAGATTTCACCAGCATGGCACCATCAACCAGTTTAAAACATCCAGATGCTGCCCTTTTATTTTCTGTCTCTTCTTAGAAAAAGAGTGTCTGCCTGAAAAACACATTTCAGAGCATGCAGCTACACAGAGATGCTTCCAGATGGCTTTTCAACTAACAGGAGAGCCATAAAAGTTAGTGTTTACTGCAAATGTTTGGAACATGATTCTGCATCAACTCTGTGTGGTTTTAAAGTGTTTCTGTCTCTTACAACATCTTCTAAAGTTTGGCCTATCGTAGGGATGTGCATTTCTGGTCAGTTGTCGATACAACACATAATTCAAAACACTGCCAGTGTTTGAATTCATTTAACATACAGTATGTGCGCAGCATAAATCAATATGATGTGACAGAATTTAGTCATTTATCATGACAAAATTCACACTTTAGTCACAATACTATTTAGCCTTTAATCGCAATATTATCTGAAGCAATATTATGTTGATTTAACAAACAAATTCAGTCTAACAGGGTTGACTATTAAGCTGCTGTGCTGCTCAAACATGAGTCTAATATGTTCTGGTTCTCTCTTTTTTTTTCCTTTACAAAAATTATTCAAATATGAACTGTAATATTAACCAGATTGGTTGTTTATTTTATTTCATAACAACTGAAAGCCTGAAGAAAACTTTACAGTGCTAACCACTGAGCACTGTAAAAATTAAAAATAAATAATAAATAATGATGATGATGATAATAATGATGATGATGATGATAATAATGATGATGATGATGATGATGATGATGATGATGATGATGATGATGATGATAATAATAATGATAATAATTACAATGACAATGATTATGATAATAATAATAATAATAATGATTATGAGGATGATTATATAATAATGATAATCATGATAATGATAATCATAATAGCAATGGCAATAATAATACAGTAGTAATAATAATGATGATGTTGATGCTGATCAGCATCATCATGATAATGATAATCATGATAGCAATGATGATAATAATGATGATAATAATATAATATATACATAATTTAAATTATTGTTATTTAAAAAAGTCCAGTTGTTCTTGCTTTTAATCTTGTTTTGACTAACCACTGTCTTATCACGCTGTCCAAATAAATGTTTAGTGTTTCAACAACAAACAACAACAACAACAAAAAGATCAAATTGTGAGGCTTGATTCAGGATTACCCTTTTGTCATGTGTTGTGAGTTTTGACAAACCTAAAAAAGTGGACTTGGAACCAGAGCTGATCAAAACTGATATACATTAAAACAGCTGCATGGTGTCACGCATTACAAATCCCGGTTCAGTCCAAACCGGCTACAGTAGGCCCAGCCTGGTCTTCCCCAGCTCTGGTTTTGTTTGCTTTCAACACAGTGATGCCTCGATGCGGACGGCATCATCATGGCAAGACTGCACGAACCTCAGCTCAGCAATAACTTGTCATTTGTCAAGGGTACTTGTACTACAGTTTATGCTGCCATTGTTCTAAAGAAAAATGAGAGCTCTCTTTATGCCACACAACCCGACAGAAGCTAGTAGCTGAAGGAAATGATGGTAAGGAGCAGTCGCTGGAAGTATGACTCTTCTGTGGTGTGATCCCCGGGCCAGTGAACTAATCAGTGGCAAGCAGTCTGCAGACGTCAAATCTGCAGCACCAGCCTGGCTGGAATGGAACTCCAGCTCTCTGGTCCAAAAATGGAACTGGAAACGTGTTATACTGCCCAATGCCAAAACTCAAAACCCAGTGCAGGACCTGGGTTGGACCAGTCCAGGCGGGGCCGGGCCTTACTCTGCACAAGGGCCATTACATGCTGGGTTAAGAAGGCAAGTGCTGACATCAGAGTGTTGGGAAACAACTGGGAGCATGACAACATAAGGTTCTGACAATGAAAAAAGGGAGAAAGTAGAAAAAAACTGGGGAGGGTGATAATAGCTGAGGAGCAGAATTAAACACAGATACAGTAGGGATCTAAAATACAAGAGTTACTGAGAGCAAAGAGGGTAACCACAGACTAAACCAGAAAACACGACTAAAGCACTATCAAACACTAAACAACAAGAACAAAAGACAGTAATACAAACATGAATGAAAAAAATTGTAAATATGAAACATGGAAAAAACAAACAGCAGCAACAAGACTAAAAATCCCAAAACCCTGGGAAATGTATTTTTGATAATTTAAGTTATACTGATGGTCTATGTGATGGACCTGCGACCCGTCCAAGGTGTACCCCGCCTCTCACACAGTGATTGCTAGACATGGGCACCGGTGACCCCCGTGACCCAAAATGGAAGAAGCAGGTAAAAGATAATGGATGGAAGTTATACTGATGTTTCAAATTTGTGGTTAATTGTTTATACGTTAATAAGTAATAATTGTTTCCCAGGTTCTGCCTCAAGTGGAGGAGTTCAAGTATCTCAGGGTTTTGTTCAAGAATGAGGGAAGAATGGAGCATGAGATTGACAGATGGATTGGTTAGCATCTGCAGTATTGCGGACTCTGTACCAGTCCGTTGTGGTGAAGGCAGAGCTGTAAGGCAAAAATCTCTGTTTTCCAGTCAGTCGATGTTCCTATCCTCACCTATGGTCACAAGCTCTGGGTAGTGACCAAAATAATGAGCTTGCGGAGCCAGGCAGTTGAAATGAGTTTCCTCTGCAGGGTAGCTGGACGCTTAGAGATAGGATGAGAAATTCAGTTATCAGGGAGAGACTCAGAGTATTACTGCTACTCCTCCATGTCGAGAGGAGCCAGTTGATGTGGTTTGGGCATCTGGTAAGGATGATCCCAGGACGCCTCCCTAGGGAGGTGCTTCAGGCATGTCTGACTGGGAGGAGACCCAGGACACGCTGGACAGACTACATCTCTCGGTTGGCCTGGGAACACCTTGGAATCCTCCCAGAAGAGCTGGAAGAGGAGGCTGTGGAAAGTGATGTCTGGGCCTCCCCGGTCCAGCTGCTGCCCCCGTGACCCGACTTCGGAAAAAGCAAAGATAATGGATGGATGGATGTTTATGACAAACATATTTTTTTTAACAGGACACTTTATTACAAGTTAGTTGTGTAGTTCATAAAATACAAAATCAACACAACATATATACAGGTAGTCCCCGACTTACGAGCGAGTTCCGTTAATACGAGGTGCTTGTAACACGAAATCTCGTATGTCGGAACCCGAAACACGTGTCACTCGTAAGTCGGGATTTTCGGTCGTAAGTCGAAAATGTATGCTAGCGTTACTACGAACACCCGTTTTTCAACACAAACGTACATACTAGTTCATAAACATGCTCAGAACGTTGTTTACAAATGGTTAGCTAACACACGTTCACCTAAAAACACATACCAGTGCTGTATTTTCTGTATGTTCTGGACAACTTTACTGTTCGTTAGTCAACTCGTCAGTCCGGAACCTCGTATGTCGATGCTCTCGTAAGTCGGGGAGTACCTGTATTATAAACCCAATATTAAGTCGACTTTTTCAAGATTATATAAGCAATGTAACTTATATTTACAAAGTTTACTTAGAAAGATGCAGAAAATCCTTAGTCTATAGAATCACAGTGTGACAGATGATATGTAAATTAAATTTGACGAGCTAAAACATTTGGAGTTATGTTTACATTTGTTGTGTTCATGCTTTAGCAATTCACTGTTTCCCAGTGACTTTGGAAAATCCATCTGCTTTCATGCATCAGGAATCATCTGAGTGGAAGGGAAAAAAAGACAAAAGTGGTTCAGAGAGACACTGATCAAAATGCTGGCCCTATAGAGAAATGCTTTTTTTTTTTTTTAAACCATCTTCCAGAGGGAACCTGCATGTTCTGTTGTCAAGCTCTGTTCCACTGATTTCCCCACAGTTCCAGCACAGCCCCTCATGTCATGGCCAAAGTACACGTCCAGGCAGACCCTGGTCAACAAAGCTGTGGCTACTAATGCATGAAGTGAAAAAAGAACAACTCCACCACCTTTCTCTCTTCGTACTCCACCTGCCACATCAGTGAAACAACAAAACACCTGATGAAGTTGATAAAGGGGCTTGGGCAGCTACCGTGATGACCACTGGTCCAGAGTGGTTGCAACACTGTGAAGAGGGCATGTTGACTTACTGAAGTAAAACTGTACACTCAACAGCAAAATGGCAAAACAAGTTATAAATGCAACAGTGACTGGGATTTTTTACAGTGAATGAAAAATGGGAATATGTATTATGCTCTGAGTGCTTTTATTTAACATAAAGATTCTGACCTTTATTAAGACTTTTTAAAATTTACATTATGCTAATATCTCGTCCTCGGACAAAGTTTAGTTGTTGTTATAGGTATAAATGCACTATTTAATTTGTGTGTATATGTTGTACGTATATCTCAATCTACAACAAGAAAACCAATGATCTAATATTGTGTTGGTTATTTTGGAGAATGATCAATTTTGTGTGCGTGTGTGTGTAGGAAGTATCAATGATGTAGAATCACTCTTTCAACTGAATGTTAGGATTTTCAGGTAAGAAAACATTGCTGGCGACATGCTTGTTATTCATCACATCATTTGGCAGCATGAAATGACTGATCCTCCGCTGAAGCAAAGAACTTAAATGCCCACCATTGGGTTCCCAGGAAAATGAGTTGAAATGCATGACTTTGAAGGGAAACAAGACTTTGAAAATCTACTACCACTTTCTATGTTTTCATTCATAACCATTTTATGTAGTGAAAATATTTCATGGCAATGAGCTGCAGGTTTAGATTTCTCTTAATAGCCAAAGTCGGGTAACTTATTGCTTAACATGTTTGCACTTTCACCGTGTGTGCATGTGTCACATAAAGACAATAGGAAAACAAATTATTTGTGACTCATTTACCAATTTTACAAATAATAAATCATGCGAAAAAAAATTTAATAAATAAAATAACGTTAAGATTGGGCCAATCAATCAAGTAAAAGATTCCACGGTTCAAAGTAACCTCAGGACAATGCAGTCCTTTCCCAAACTATGAAAGTCAATTTGAACAACACATGAATCAGACATAATTTCAACTGTGTACACGATTTTACCAGAGTGAATCATCTCATTCAGTTTTGTAAGAAACAAATGTGAATTGTCCTGCTCTGTCAGTGAAAAGTCAGTATTTCTAGTGTAAGGACAAACAGTGTCTCAAATGGTTCAAGAGGGCTTATTTGAAAACACACAATGTATTGTTGCATTGCATATTACTTCTAACATACAGTACAAAGCAACAACAAAGCTGCAGCTTATATTATAGATCTTTGTCCATACAGTATTTTCCAAACTGAGCACTTTGCTCTCAGACTGCAGGTTTACTTGCTGTTCTAGCTTTCATTTATTGGATTCCTGCCATGTGGAACCAAGTTCCAGTTTCTGTCCATGAGGCTGACACCTTGTTTGCTTTTAAAATTAGGCTCAAGTATTTCCTTTTTGATAATTCCTATAGTTAGGGTTGGCTTGGGTTTCCTGACGTATCCCTTAGCTTTGCTGCTATGAGGACAAATTAACCACATTTCCTCACTCTGCTTCTGTATTTACTTGCTATACTCTGCCTGTTTTATGTTTCTGCCTGTTTTGTATTTGTAATTATTTCCATCCATAACATGTTTTTTGTCTGTCTTCCAATAGGGGGTATACCTGGACCGGCCATTCTGTGTTAGTTTCTCCTTCCTGTCCTCTCAAACCCCAGCCGGTCGAAGCAGATGGCTGCTTGACCTGAACCTGGTTCTGCTGGAGTTTTTCCTTTCCACTGTTTCGTTTGTGCTTGCTCAGGATGGGAGACTGCGATGAAGTGAAGATTCAACCCAATCTGCTGGCTTCCTTAGAAACAGTACCGTAGATAACTTTTACTATTTTTTTTTGAGTGTGAATGTTTATGTTCAGTTCCCTGAGACGACATATGTTGTGATTTGGCACTTCATAAATAAACTGAATTGAGTAAAATTAATAATCTGTCCTATTATTCAATGTCAATGTCAATTTATTTATAAAACACATAAAATCAACAGAAGCTGACCAAAGTGCTTTACAGTAAAAAAAATAAAAAATAAAAATCAGCAAATACCTTTTACAGTATATCAAAAAACAAGACAACATGAGGAGTTACCCTAGTGATATTCCAGTCTAGTATTCTTTATATCTGGAATCCAACTCTTTTCTCACAAAGCAGTAAAGCAGTTTGAAAAATAACTAGTGTGGCATTTGCCTAATATTTTTTGCATTAATGGAATGTTATTGCAGTGAACTGTGATATCTATGTATAGACTAAAGCAACCTAATCTTTTAAAAGCAATATTGCCAAGGCCAGCTGTTTCTTTAGGAAGTGGAAGGACTGGCAGTGTCATTATGGTAGCAGAAGGGATCAACACTGGTCAAATCTGTCAGCGTTCTGGTTTAGTTCAGACCTGCAGTATATGATGATTAAAATGACCACAGTGACTAATGGAGAACCTGTATATTGGTCCAGAGATGTATCAGAGTTATCAAATGTATTTTTTTCTAACATTTACTTCTCACAGACTCAGATCTTTAGCTTAGCAGGAAAGGTACAAAAAAATCTGTAAAGGTTTGTGAAAACATCATTCTCTTATCAGTGTCAGAGTCATTGGAACAAGGACAAGGCACATATTCACTGACAGCTGAGTTATGAAAGACAGACAGATGGATGTGCTGTCAGAGAGATCAAGGGTACATTATGCACATTGTATCAGTCACCAATTATCTTCGTAAACAAGCACAAAGCAAGGTTCTGATGATGAGTATCAAAACGATGATTAACAGATTATTCATTATACTGTTCAGATAAACAAGACAAAACCTGCTGGAGACAAACAATCATTAATAAATGAAAGTGAAGGGGCATGATTTCATGTATGTGTGTCAGTGTGTGCAGAAAAATGTGTCTTCAGAGAACAGGCAGCCGCTTATTCACAAGTGGTGGCATGGCTCATTACTCACTCCATCCAACAACCGACAATGTGTCCAAACACTCAGTAAGAGACTTCAAAGGAGAAACCTAGTGCAGTTAAGAAATAAGTTGTACACACCACTCATGGAGTTGCCTCAACTTCAGGAGTTATGTATAGCACATTCCAAACGGAATATTTGATAAAACACTGTAAACAAAAAAAAAAGATAAAAAATAAATTATATATAATTTTAGATAGATAGATAGATAGATAGATAGATAGATAGATAGATAGATAGATAGATAGATAGATAGATAGATAGATAGATAGATAGATAGATAGATAGATAGATAGATAGATAGATAGATAGATAGATAGATAGATAGATAGATAGATAGATAGATAGATAGATAGATAGATAGATAGATAGATAGATAGATAGATAGATAGATAGATAGATAGATAGATAGATAGATAGATAGATAGATAGATAGATAGATAGATAGATAGATAGATAGATAGATAGATAGATAGATAGATAGATAGATAGATAGATAGATAGATAGATAGATAGATAGATAGATAGATAGATAGATAGATAGATAGATAGATAGATAGATAGATAGATAGATAGATAGATAGATAGATAGATAGATAGATAGATAGATAGATAGATAGATAGATAGATAGATAGATAGATAGATAGATAGATAGATAGATAGATAGATAGATAGATAGATAGATAGATAGATAGATAGATAGATAGATAGATAGATAGATAGATAGATAGATAGATAGATAGAAACTGTGAAAAAGTAATATTTGTGTTACTCAATGCAGGCTTTAAAAATTACCTACTCAAAAAAAGCTATTATAGATGTCAGATCAGTGGGGAATCCTTAAAGCCTTCTATGCAGCTCAAGTAGGTCTATAAATTTTGCACAAATTGATACAAAGTAGTTACATATTTTTAATATTTATTTTATATGAAACAAACATTTTCAGTGTCTTTTTTAAAATTATATTGCTAATATTTATATTTTATACAGTTGATCAAGAAACTTACATTATGAAAAAGACCCCCCCCCCCCCANACACACGCACACTTCCAGAAATCCTCTTGTTTTTTTGTAGACATAGAAACATACAAAAGTGCATTGAAGCAACATCCTGAAAATTAGAAACACCTCCATTCATGTGTGACTTCAGCACTTCTGATAAATAACAGATTGATTACACATCTGTGAATGGAGCAGCTGTTTTAGGAAAGTAACATGATTCATCATTTTTAACCCATTGTAAGAACAGAAGTTGTCAGTATTTTAGGAGTTGGACCCAGAAATGTAGACTGACTTTAAAGTGTTCAGCTAAATATTAAATATTTTATTTTAGAAAACAAAAGGAAAACAAACACTAGAGGAAGCATGGCAAGAGCCAGAAGACAACCAAACAAACCAGGGATATTGCCAGACTACAAGTAAAGTGGAGACTGGAAGGCTAAATGGACTTGAGTTTATGACAAGATCAGAAACATCAGACTTAATGACAACAGGGAACAGGTGTGATGCAGAACAGAGGAGAGGAGATTAACATTAGAAAAGTACGGAGAGTGGTAGGATGCACCTCAAAACAGAAAACGAATCACTGAAACACATGGCTCAGGACAGAAATTATAAACAAAATAAAGACTACATGAGTGTTTTGCAGAAATTGAGCATACATTAATATGATGCTGGTGTGTACATACACACACTCCTACACCCCCCCACACACACACACACACACACGCACGTTGTCACAAACAAGCTTCTAAACCCACCACAAACACTATTTTGTACAAGCTGTAGCTCTTGCCTCGCCAACATGGTTGACATCCTCTGTGCTCAGCTGAGCTTTTAGTCATTCCTCTACATTATTGAGTACCTTGGATTTTAAATGAAACACAGAAACATTTGACTCTGTGCCATGTTTTTTGGTTATCTAATCACCCTTTGTACACAGTTTAAGACGTCCAATTATCCAGCCATCATGAGCTCATTTGTTTATTGAAATGCAGCTACTGCATTACATTTGAAGAAATGTTAAACTGCACCCCTTAACAGCAAATACAATATGTATCTATCAGGAGTATCGCAAATCATGCTCAAGGATTAGTCCAGAGGTCAAGTGCAAGTTACATAGACATGAATGGAGGTGTGCATCACTGTCTGTACACAAAGTTGAAAACACATGCATTTGTGTCATTGTACACAATTGTGTGTTTGTGCTTATGTTAAAATGTAGGTTTTAATTGAAACAAATGGCACCTATATTCTGCACCCCCACACACACACACACACACACACACACACACACACACACAAACAATGCAGCTAGAACCCACTAACTGGGTCAGCAACATAAACATGCCTAAAGATGAGCCGGATTCTCTTTGTTGCTTCCACAGACAAGATGTAGAGTGACACTGGAGATATATCTTTGAAATATGGATGCAATGGGACACAGTCCATAACCCCAGTTCCCAGAAATGGTGTGTGGTTGTGTGCAAGTGTGAAGGTGGATAAGTGTGGGTTTTTTTGTTCTATACTAAAGGACAAGTAAGAGTAAAGAGATGCTTTCCTACACTACTGGTGCTCTGCCACTAACGCAACTTTAATTGGTTCTGCAAGACACCACACCAGTGAAGGGCTTGCCCACAGCCAGTACCCACCCCACTCAGCCCAGTTTATGGAACCGCCTTGTTCGTGGTTCCAAGTGAACTACTCCAATGTGACAATGTTGACGTTTGCAGACATCAGCCACTGATTGGCCAGCGAAGCTAAGTCACTGGATTACCCACCCAGCAAAACTGAAAGTTATGCACCATAACTCATGTTCCCTGAAGGAAGGGAACGAGGTGCAACATAATTGCTATGGGAAATTGCGCCCCCCACGCGATTACCTGAAGAAATACATTCACGCCTTTATGGCAGGGGTGTCAGCGTCACGCCAGAGTCCCCTCCCTCTGGGTATTTAAGGCGCCGACGCCCATCCATCGTCCTCCAAAATGCACTTCACAGAGCTTTCAGCATTGAAAAGGGCCAGGTATGTTGCACCTCGTTCCCTTCCTTCAGGGAACATGAGTTATGGTGCATAACTTTCAGTTCCCTTATCAGTCATGTCACTCGGTGCAACATAATTGCTATGGGAACGTAATTCATTCACGCCCTTGAAATGCTCAGCAAAATGCATGTGAGAACATATGCCTTAATACGGCAGGCATCTCCCAGCTGCTCTCTTCAAGGTATGTAGAGAGCACAGTCCGGGAAGAAAAAAATGCCTCATGTAGAAACGTCAGCTTGATGTTACCACCGGACACATAGATGAAACACCAACTAGAGACAGCACAAGCGTGCTCCACTAGTGCAATGTTTTTAAACCACTGTGCCATGGCACACTAGTGTGCCGCGAGTGATCGTCAGTTGTGCCTTGGAAATTATCAAAAAAGCCCCCCCCTTTCTACAACCTCTTTAAATTTAAGACCACATTGATTCTGTTCGTGTATTTTTGAAGACATGTTAAGTGCAATTTGAAATAAGAAATATAAAATATGATAAAAATACATTTTTGTGTTTATTTCATTCCTATTCAAGACACTTTGATAAGAATAACTATATACCGTATTTAATATAGGCGGATACAGTGTTTACAATTTTGGTTGGTGGTGTGCCTCGGGATTTTTTTCAATGAAAACACTGTGCCTTGGCTCAAAAAAGCTTGAAAAACACTGCACTAGTGTGATTACCCATCATCTCCTTTTTTCTCTGGAAATCTTGAGAAGCAGGAGGAAAAGAGCAAGGGACCCATTATGCCACTAGCAATTAGATGGCAATGTGGAGGTAGAAAACCCAGTTCAAGCACAGGGCAACCTTCCAAGTCCCCAAAGGAAATTTTTCATATATACAAGGGACACAATTGTTAAAGTGTAGCCCATCCTGATGTTGGAGACCTGTTAAAGGAGAGGGGAACCCCTCCATTGAACATCTCCTGAGCAAACATAAACACCAAGGGACACCCTTGTGTATGTTGTTGCTGTTTGTTTTGGAGAAAAGCAATCAAAGCCTTAGGTCCTCAGCCAGTTCCCTTCAAAGGCCAGGCTGAAAGCCGCTACAACTCCAGACGTGGGTGTAGAAGCTGCCCACGTGCCTGAGTCAGCAGGTCCCTGTGAGAAGGCAATTGCCATGGTATCCCTTAGGGATGTGCCGATCAGGTTTTTTAAAACCGATACCGATACCGATCACCTATGTGTGACGATCACCGATACCGATCAAAAAACCGATTGCCTATATGTGAGCCGATCACATAAACCGATCACCGATCACCGATCAAATGGCTTACCTGTAATTTATGAGTGCTGCTTCTGGCTACAAGATCTGAAAACTTTTCAGATCTTGTAGCCAGAAGCAGCACTCATGTTATTTTCAGAACCATAAAATCACCATAATTCAGACAAAAACATATTTTTACTAATTTATTTCAGAGAACAAAGTAAATAAAAGTAATTATCAACTGCATTATCAAAGAAAAATGTTTACCTTACTAACTTTCAATAAAAAAAAAGGTTTTTTATTGTTTTAAAAAAAACACATCTATTACTTCATATAAAAAACTAAAATACCCCATTTGCTACTTAAAGCTGCACTGTTGGCTGTTTTTACAAATGGCTTTATAAATACGTAAAGTATCATTATTATTATTTTTAAATAATTTCGTGCTTTTTTGAACAACTTCCTGCGGGAACCAGGTGGCGGTAATGCGCTTAATATGAGTTCGCCAACCGCCATTCAACTCTATAGAAGAAGAAGAAGAAGAAGAAGAACCAGGAAATACCGTCTCCGCCATTTTACATTCATTAGTTCCACACTCGGCACTCGGCTTTTGGAGGACTGTTTCTCCCATAAGAGGATGCCTCATACGGATAAATTAACTGGAAACACTCCCTGAACTCTGTGAATGTCTCAGGACTGGAGCAGCAGCCGCGATCCCTCCGCCGAGCGCTCCTACAGCGCCGCGCGAGACCAGCAGCTCATGGTATGAGCTAAGGCTAACATGCTAAACCGGAGCTGCAGCAGACAGCCGGCTTTGTGCGATCAGAGGTTCCTGGAGCTCGCCTCGATGTCGGACTGGAAGCAGAAGATACCGGGGGACACCCAGCTAACTTGGAATAACAAAGCCGACAGCCTTTTTGAAGCCGCAGCTAAACTGGACTGCCCGTAACTGCGCAGCGGAGCGGACTCGGTGGAGCTACTCGGTGGGGCTTCATGCTAACAGGTGTTGCTTATCGCGGCGCTGGCAGACGGCTTTTGGTAAGTTATTAAAACGTATTAAAACATTTTAATGACGAATTAGGTTTGTTGTGTTGAAGGACTTCGTTGAAATTCCTCCACGAGGTACTTTTTCGTCGCACGTTTTGCAGTTAGCAAACTTCGCATCACAGGCTCTGTGATCGGTAATTGAAGGCAAAAGCCGATCACATCCGCTTTAATGATTATCGGTGCCGATTGATCGGTTACCGATCGATCGGCACATCCCTAGTATCCCTGATAACATTGAGATCAGTTCCGGGAACCACCGTTTCTGCGGCCACCTGGGGATATCAGGATCAGGGAGAGGGCTCCCTGACGTACACGTTCCAGTGTCACCTCGATCAGAGGGACAGGTGGAAAAGCATAGTACAGCACCCCTGCTGGCCAATCATGGGCCAGAGCATCCGTTCCCTACGGTGCATCTGTTTCAGAGTCAGAGTCAGAGAGTCAGAGTCAGAGAGAGTCAGAGTCAGAGTCAGAGAGTCTTTATTGTCATTTGCACCGCATGTGGTACATGAGATGAAAACGAGATTATGTACACGAGGTCCCAGTTACATCCAACAACAAATGAAAGAGAAAAACAGTAATAACATCGAGAACTAACTAAGAAAAACATCAACTAGTAATACACTAAGCCTAATATAGTGGGAATAAACAGCAGCACGAACATGAGTTTGTATGAGCAGATGGTCACAGATGAACACAGATGAACACAGCAACAAGAAAACAGATCAGCATCAGCATGATGTGATATTTTGCAGTGTTTATTTTTTATTTTATTTTTATTTATTCATGAGTCTAACAGCCTCAGGGTAGAAGCTGTTCCTCAGTCTAGTGGTTCTACACTTGATGCTCCTCAACCTCCGTCCTGAGGGGAGTGGGGCAAAGAGTGAGTGTGCTGGATGAGTGAGGTCTTTCATGATACAGGTGGCTCTTTTCCTGCATCTAGAGGTGTAAATGTCTGTGATGGTGGGGAGACTGACTCCAACAGACTTCTGTGCAGCCTTCACCACTCTCTGCAGAGCTTTCCTCTCTTCAACTGTGCAGCCTCCATGCCACACGTTGATGCTGGAGCACAGGATGCTCTCCACTGCACACCTGTAGAAGGAGGTGAGAACTGGGCTGCTCAGACCAGCTCGTCTCAGCCGTCTGAGGAAGTAGAGTCTCTGATGACCTTTCTTGATCAGGCTGGTGGTGTTGTTGCTCCAGCTGAGGTTATCATTCATGTGTACACCCAAGTATTTGTAGCTGGAGACCACTTCCACTGCAGACCCACCTATTATCAGTGGGGCATGGGTGTGTTTGTTCCTTCTGAAGTCCACAATCATCTCCTTTGTCTTCTTCACATTCATGTGAAGATTATTCTCTTTGCACCAGCTCTCCAGGTGTTCCACCTCCTGTCTGTAGCTGGACTCATCATTGTTTGTGATGCATCCCACCACCGCTGTATCATCTGCAAACTTAACAATATGACAGCCTGGAAGTGTGGCTGTACAATCATATGTGAGCAGAGTGAACAGAAGGGGGCTCAGCACACATCCCTGAGGAGAGCCAGTGCTAAGGGTTATGGTGGAGGAGGAGAAGTTGTGGATCTTCACGGACTGTGGTCTGTCTGTTAAGAAGTCTAGTACCCAGTTACAAATAGAGGGGCTTAGTCCAAGTGTAGATAGTTTGTCTATCAGAGTTTGGGGGATCATGGTGTTGAAGGCAGATGTGAAGTCCACAAAGAGCAGACGCACGTATGAGTCTTTCTGATCCAGGTGGGTGAGAGCAGTGTGGACCACGGAATATATCTGTTTCCTTCAAAGATAAGTAAAGGTCACACTGTGAGCTAGCTCTGCAAGCAAACAAGTCCATGAAGGCTCTACCAAATCGTGACCAGACCTGCTCCACAACCCGTGGGTTCAGTCTCCATTCTGACGCCAAGAGAGGCCCTCTCGAGAGGGCATCCGCTCCATAATTTAGTTCACCGGGAACATGAGTCGCCATGAGCGACAAGATTCTCAGAGCACACCACGTGAGCATCTTCTGCGTCAGTCCGAGGAGGGCATGGGACCTTGTCCCTCCCTCTCTGTTGATGAAGGACACTGTGGTCCTGTTATCTGATTTCACCAGGACATGTTGCCCTGCAATCAGACCTTTGCCAAAGAAGTATTTTACTGACAGGAATATGGCCAACAATTCAAGGAAGTTGATATGTAATCTCGCCTCCTGTTTATTCCAAAGGAGGCGAGGCGTTTCCACGGGCATTCTGATTTCTGCAGATCGCCCCCCATCCTGTTTTTGAGGCGTCCGCCGTGATGACCACACGAGATGACACCTTACCCAGCGGGACCCCTTCCGTGAAGACAGACAAGTTTCTCCAAGGTTCCAGGGCCCTCAGGCACTCTGAATCTATTCTAACCTTTCCTGCTTGACCAGGTAGGGCGGGTTGTGTCTGTTGGTTTAGCCATACTTGTAGAGCCCGCATTTTCAGCAATGAATGTGGCACATAGGGTATGGCTGCCGCCAAAAGGCCTAAAAAGGCGTTGGCACGTTTTCATGGGGACCCGCTGATCCAGTTTAAATTTTGCTAGGCAATGGCGAATCGAGGAAACTCGTTCCTTTGAGAGCCATGCTCTGTACCGGATGGTGTCGATCTGTGCTCCCAGAAATATACGGTAACCCGTGATGGAGTTAGGTCACTCTTTTGTAAGTTTATGACAAAACCGAGAGACTCCAGGTGAGAGATCACCCTGTAGGAGTGTGACTGGGCCTGTATTCTGCTTCCATCCAGAATCAGGAGGGCATCCAGGTAGTTCATAACTTGAGTCCTTGATTCCTAAGGGGGGTCAGGGTTGCGTCCAGACATTTAGTAAATGTACGAGGAGCCGTCTTCAAACCGAAGGTTAAGGCTTTGAATTCATAAGCCTTTCCTTCGAAAGCAAAACGGAGGAATTTTCTGTGTTTCCTCCACACACCTACATGGAAATAGGCATCTTTCAAATCCAATGTACATGCGTAATCTCCTGGTCTCACAGACTGGAGAACCTGCCGCAGTGTAAGCATCTTACAATACAATACAATACAACTTTATTTATAAAGCACTTTAAAACAACACCATTGGCCAAAGTGCTGTACACCAACACAGACAAGCATACAACTATAAACACAACAAATACCATAAAAGTAATAAATTAACAGATCAAACAGCAAACAGTAAAAACTATAAAAGGAAAACTTAAAAACAGTAAAACCAACATTTCAAGCTGTGTTAAAAGCCAAAGAGAAAAAATGTGTCTTCAGAGCAGACTTGAAAACAGGAAGTGAGTCAGTTTGTCTGACACGCAGAGGCAGCTCGTTCCACAGTTTAGGGGCAGCGACTGACTGACTTAAAAGTTTTTGTTCTCTCGTTCAGAGTTCTGAGATCCAGAATCGGTCTCAAGGAATTATCCTTTTTGGGTACCAGGAAGTATTTGCTGTAGTGGCCGGAGCGTAGTTTGCATTTTGGGACCAAACTTATTACTCCCTTCTGTAGCATCATCAATACTTCCTCCCTTAGCACGTGTGCGCGTGCACGGTTAATATTTGATTGCAGTACCCCTGTGAAGGAGGGCGGTCTCCTGGTGAACTGCAACATTAGCCCATGACATATCATCGTCATGACCCATTCGTTTGGCAGACACGCCCGTCAGGCCTGCGCATGCGCCATGAGCCTGGAAGGCATGTCCATTTGCTGCTCGTCATGTTTGAGTGCGGGAAGGGTGGCCTTTGACCCCTCTTGTGCTCTCTTGAGCAGG
>JBBPBX010007259.1:27445-38272 GCA_038048925.1 Garcialebias charrua | reverse complement strand
TTGCCAGTCCAACAGTACACAGGAACATTTCCCTGTACGCTCAGCGTAGGGAGTAAGCTCACCTCTGATCGAGCGATGCGACAACAGAGAAGTCCCATGAAGTTCAGGTTTTAAGCGAGGTGAAGGGCAATAAGAGGACGATGGATGGGCGTCAGCGCCTTAAATACCCAGAGGGAGGGGACTCTGGCGTGACGCTGACGCCCCTGCCGTAAAGGCGTGAATGAATTCCTTCAGGTAATCGCACGGGGGCACAATTCCCATAGCAAGTATGTTGCACCAAGAGACCAGACTGAAAGGGAACTACAAATTACATCTGAACCTCCATTCCTCTGATTGTGTTGACAGACAGCGCCACATTGTAACATAACCAAAGCATATTTTCAGAGAGATATAGAAAATGATGGTACAGCATGTCTACACACAGTCTTATAAGCAGTGCTGGAATAAGCTAAAGATATTGATGTCTGATAATAGGGGATTAGGACCATGATGGGCAGAATGGCTCAAACACAAATGACATGTTACAATACCCCCGACCAGTGGCAGTTTCTGATAGGGGCAATGTAGGCAGCTGCCCAGGACGGCATCTCGTCAAGGGCAGCATGAGCACCAGGCACCATTCCCACCCTCCCCCTAAAACAAACAAACAAACAAACAAACAAACAAAAAACACATTATTTCATATAGCCGGTCTAGCCTACATATTGGTTTCCTTCCGCCCACTTGTAAGGAGTGGGTTACCTCTGCCAGGTGAGGGTGTATACAGTACGTAGTTTCTGCAGAGGTCTGACACAAGTTGGAAAGGAAGAGGAGGGTGAGAGGGATTACCTTGTCTTGCTCTCTGGGCCAGGAATGCAACTAATACAATTAACATGACAAGACATGTCAATGAATCCAATAGGCTCGTGAGCAACTGACGAATCGGCTATCGCAATTTCGCCCAAAGTGAACACCCCTTATCGGTAGGAGCTACACCCCCTTCTGACAATATTGTTGGGGTTTTGCATAACACGCGCTGCCAAGTCTGCTTATTATAAGCAACTTTGGGCTTGTTTTCAAAACGTCGCTTGCAAATCTTGAGTTGCAGTTTATTTTTATTTTTTGGGGGGCTTGTTTTTGAATGTGAAGTTGTTTATTTGGCCTTGGCTTTCTTTCCAACTGAAACTAGTTGATTATCTTCCAACTCTGCACAATAAAGTAAAAGACGAGTGGTAATAGGCAGTTTGTCCCTTTTACGCCCCCATTTCCTTTTTATCACTCCGCCTAAGTTGGTGAGGCGACAGGCGCACACGCAAACTAACACGTACTGTGGCTGACCACTAGGGGGCTCCACTCACACACAATGTCAGGATGTGTTTTTTTTAAACATATGCAGAAAAATATGATTTACATATTTGTTACATATGCAAAATTTATTTTTATTACACCTTAAAAGTATGTTATCCAAAGTGTTTAGCACAATTTTGCTGTTGTTTATGTGTAACACCATAATAAATGCATGTTTATACTGTTTAAAAATGGCCTCTGTTTTACATAATGGGGTGAGTTGCCAGTTGGGCTTGTTTTGGTCTTGTTTTCATAGAGCTGGTTGCTTGTTTCTGTTGCGAGATCTGGCGACACTGATTACATCTGGCAACACTGATAACAAATGGTTTGCAGTCATAAAGATTTTTTGAAAAACAATCTGAATGATTTAACATTGTCACATGCAATTCGGACACACATTACCGTGCATGTTTAGAGGATGTTGTCTCATTTTTTTGCCTCTCACAACATGTCATGTTTATGGTTTTGCTTTTCCTGCCAAGCTCTGCCTGCTCCTGTCACTCACTCACACCTGTTCTCCACCTTGCTTAAGCTCCCTGCATTCACTCAGTCACTGCCAGATTCTCGAACCTATTCCAGAAGTAGAAATCCAGCATACCTTATCTTGTCCCTTGCCATGGCTCTTTGCCAGTTTCTGACTCTTCTCCTTGCCTGAACCCTCTTAAATTTGTTTGCTTTTCTGCCCATGGTTTCTGACACTGCACCTTCCTCTTTGACTACACCTTTGGATCATGATTTGGCTCTGTTTTCAGCTCTCTGCTTAAACGTGCTTGACCCCTGCAACAAGTCAAAGTCAAAGTCAAAGTCAACTTTATTGTCAGAACTGCAATATGTACAGGACATACACAGGATTGAAATTGCGTTTCTCTCAGTCCCTCGGTGCAACAGTAACCATTTAAACACTAAAACACTGAAACATTTAATAAACATAAGCATAAAATAGTAAAAGTGTAACACTGTCCTGAGTTTTTGCATAGTAGTATAAAAGTATGAAAATTTACACCAACACTAAAACACTAAACATTTAATGAACATAAGCATAAAATGAAATAATAAAAGTGTAATACTGTCCTGAGTTTTTGCATAGTAGTATAAAAAGTATATTTATAAAATAAATTGAAGGTTCTAGCATTGACATTTGCAGAGAGTGGCAAAGCAGCATATGAGTTAATGTACAACAACTCACAGACCATGATTCTGCATCTCCCTGTTCTGGACCTCAAGTCCTTTAATCTGCTCCGCTGCAGCAGCTCACTCTACAGGAGTGACGTCACTAGCTTCAGCGCGACTAAAGCTTCAAGCTTTAGATCAAGACAGAAGGCTAGTGAAAACCCCAATATTCACCTGCACCTCCTGATGCACGCCAAAGTCACTAGCTCTTCGGTCTTGACAGACTGAACCCAAACCTCCACCAGAGATTTCCCATTCACAATAAAACTGTTAAACCGCTCTTGGGCCTGGTGGTGTTTTGCTGATCCAAACCTGTTTTTTGTCAAATGCAATAGGTTATTCCATTTTCTAAACCTAAACGAGTCTGAAAAAATTTAAAAGATGGATAAAGACCAACAGCTGACTTCAAGAGCAGCTGAATACAACAGTGACAAATGGAAATTGCTACATGTTCATCTGTACAAAGGTAACTGCAAGTAAATCCTTATTTTATTTATTTATTGTGTGTGTGTGTGTGTGTGTGTGGGGGGGGGGGTCATATTTACATTGCATGCTTAATGGTTAAATTAAAGGCTTCTGTTTCAAGCTAGTTGTGCTTTGGTTCATGTGCCTTGTATATATGTTGCAACTTCTGGTTGAATAAGTTTAGTCTTTGTTTGCTATGATCAGTTAAAACTAAACCAATTTTGCACAAAGTGTTAATTAGATTGTGTAATGTAAAATTTACGCTCATGATTTTAATTGTAAATTATTGACCTGTGTCGCTCTGTGGCATGATAACATCCACTGCAGTAACTGTTCAAAGGTATTAGTATCTTTTTTTCTCCCCTTACCGTCTTTGCCTTAATGTTGGCTGATAAGGCAAAATGCCTTATTAAATGTTTCAGGTAACACCTGGCACTTCAATATCTCCGCAATTACAACTGTCTCGTTAGCTCATCTTGGTTACATTTCCACATGGGCAGAGAGATCTTACCAAGCATGTCATGTCAATTAATTCGCTAAGGAAATCACCCCATTGATTGCTCCCAAACAAAGCACAATTTGTTCAGAACGCTGCGTCTGTGGTCTCTTGTAGTCCACAGCACACAAAGGGGCAAGGAGAACGTGGAGTGGACCTCAGTTTGCTTAAATCGGTTCTACAGGCGTCCAGTCGCCAGTCCAACTAGTATTAAAATAAAACTTTTCAATGTACAATCCCTATCCAACAATCTTTTAAACACTATCCACCTTTCTGATCTTAGTTGATATTATTATTTGATTTTACTTGATTTTATCACTTGTTTTATTTTTTGTTCTTTGATATTTGTTGCACTTTGTAGCACTTTGAGATTTTTATCAATGAAAAGTGCGTTATAAATTGAATTCATTATTATTATTATTATTAATATTGTAAATATAGCCAATAGTTCACAGCTTTTGTGTGAAATTGCTGGAAAAATAAAATGCAAAAACAAATATGTACACCGATGAAGGTGAATTAGTTTAGGATAAGTTGTTTTGATCCATTGTTGGGGGAGTGCAAATTTACAAACATGGAGGATGGACAAGAACAGGTCAAATCCACAGGTGCCCAGTTGAAGAAAACAGAAATGTGCATAAGATAAAGATATGCAGCTGTCATATCTTGGTGCATGAAATACGTTTTGTTATGTAGGCTAAGATGGCTTATTATTTAATAACAAGACGCTAACTGTTTATATTTAGCTGATCATTTCCTAATGTTTCCAGTTTCATTATTTTTTGTTTGTCTAAGCAGATCTCACTTGTAAATGGGTCTTCGAGGCTCAATGTGACTTATCTGTCTAAATAAAGGTTGAATGAATGAATGATTAGGATGACATATTTTGTTTCAGCAGAAAAATATTACTGTTTTAAAGATTGAAACTCTTCTAAACCTAAACTACTACTGTACATGGGAAAGTAATATGCCACTAAAATTACCAAAGGCAATGACCGTGTGATGTAGTTGCTCGCCCAGGGCACCAACAGGCTAGGACTGCCCTTTCCACTGACTTTGCATTGACATTGACGACCCCACCCACTGAGCAGGGAAACAAGTCACATTGGCCACTCACCTACACCTGAGAAGAACTGATAAGACAAGAGCCGAGTTGAGTCGCACTTATCAATGGAAAAGAGGCTTACAAGTGAAAATGTGGATCAAGTGACTTGCTTGAAGATAAAAGCTTGGCTAACTCCAAATGTGTGGTGGTTTTCTAAAGATTGTTTGTTGAAGTTGTTGTATAAATTGATAAAAAAAAATATATTGTTTAAAAGATTTATACCTTGGAGTTTTTGTCAAAATATTAAAAGAAGAACTAGAATACATGTGTATAAAATGCTATTTAGAACCACAGGATTCTTAAACTTGAGAATGTTGAAAACAAAGGGGAAAAAAACATTTTAAGGTTTGGATAATAAAGTCCTACTTGGCATTAGAACAAATATTTTTACTCTTTCTAATCTAATTGTCCAGTTAACCAGTTAATTCTACTAATACTTGATGTATTCATATACCTAATGTCTTTGGCAGCACCCAAACATTTCTGCACATTCTGCTTTTTCAAGTATTGAGGTATAGACTAGAAATTGTGCTCCAACAGAATGACCTCTTTTAGTTGACTTTTTTAAGTAACATGAAATACAATATATGTATGGTAAAATAATATGAAGGGCATAGGGGCGGAGCTGTCAACTGACCACTACCTGGTGGTGAGTTGGCTCCGATGGTGGGGGAGGATGCCGGTCAGACCTGGCAGACCCAAACGTATTGTGAGGGTCTGCTGGGAACGTCTGGCAGAGTCTCCCGTAAGACGGAGCTTTAACTCCCACCTCCGGGAGAGCTTTGAACACGTTCCGAGGGAGGCGGGGGACATTGAGTCCGAGTGGGCCATGTTCCGCGCCTCTATTGTCGAGGCAGCTTATCAGAGTTGTGGCCGCAAGGTTGTTGGTGCCTGTCGTGGTGGCAACCCTCGAACCCGGTGGTGGACACCGGCGGTGAGGGATGCTGTCATGCTGAAGAAGGAGTCCTATTGGGCCTTTTTGGCCTGTGGGACCCCGGAAGCAGCAGATAGGTACCGACAGTCCAAGCGGCATGCGGCTCGGGTGGTTGCTGAGGCAAAAACTCGGGCATGGGAGGAGTTCGGAGAGGCCATGGAGAATGACTTCCGTACGGCTTCGAGGCGATTCTGGTCCACCATCCGGCGTCTCAGGGGGGGGAAAGCGGTACGCGACCAACACCATTTATGGTGGGGATGGCGTGCTGTTGACCTCAACTCGGGATGTTGTGAGTCGGTGGGCGGAGTACTTCGAAGACCTCCTCAATCCTACTGGCACGTCTTCCACTGAGGAAGCGGAGCCTGGGGACTTTGGGTTGGGCTCTCCAATCTCTGGTGCTGAGGTCACTGAGGTGGTTAAAAAGCTCCGCGGTGGCAGGGCTCTGGGGGTGGATGAGATTCGCCCTGAGTTCCTTAGGGCTCTGGATGTTGTGGGGTTGTGTTGGCTTACGCGACTCTGCAATATCTAGGCTAGCCTGTATAAATAAAGGTTGAATGAATATCGCGTGGACATCAAGGCGTGGACATCAAGGGCAGTTCCCTTCGATTGGCAGACTGGGGTGGTGGTTCCTCTATTCAAAAAGGGGGACCGTAGAGTGTGTTCCAACTATAGGGGGATCACACTCTTAAGCCTCCCTGGTAAGGTCTATTCAGGGGTTCTGGAGAGGAGGGTCCGTCGGATAGTCGAACCTCGGATTCAGGAGGAACAGTGTGGTTTTCGTGCTGGTCGTGGAACACTGGACCAGCTCTACACCCTCAGCAGGGTCCTGGAGGGTACGTGGGAGTTTGCCCAACCAGTTTACATGTGCTTTGTGGACTTGGAAAAGGCATTCGACCGCGTCCCTCGGGGGGTTCTGTGGGGGGTACTCCGGGAGTATGGGGTACCAGGCCCATTGATATGGGCTGTTAGGTCCCTGTACGACCGGTGTCAGAGCTTGGTCCGCATCGCTGGCAGTAAGTCAGGCTCGTTTCCAGTGAGAGTTGGACTCCGCCAAGGTTGCCCTTTGTCACCGATTCTGTTCATAACTTTTATGGACAGAATTTCTAGGCGCAGCCAAGGTGTTGAGAGGATCCGTTTTGGTGGCCTTAGAATCGCTTCTCTGTTTTTTGCAGATGATATGGTCCTATTGGCTTCATCAGGTCGTGATCTACAGCTTTCGCTGGAGCGGTTTGCAGCCGAGTGTGATGCGGCCGGGATGAGGATCAGTTCCTCCAAATCCGAGGCCATGGTCTTGAGCCGGAAAAGGGTAGAGTGCCCTCTCCGGGTCGGGGAGGAGGTCCTGCCCCAAGTGGAGGAGTTTAAGTATCTCGGGGTCTTGTTCACGAATGAGGGAAAACTGGAGCGTGAGATCGATAGGCGGATAGGTGCAGCATCCGCAGTGAAGCGGGCGCTGTACCGGTCTGTCGTGGTGAAGAGAGAGCTGAGTCGAAAGGCAAAGCTCTCAATTTACCGATCGATCTACGTTCCCACCCTCATCTATGGTCATGAGCTTTGGGTTGTGACTGAAAGAACAAGATCTGCTGGTCCTTTTAGCGCTTTTCGCTTCCCTTTCTCGAGCACCATGGCTGAGAAAGTTGAGCTTGTTAGCTGTGCTAATGGTGTCCGAAGACGTCTCCTTCGTCGCGTCGCTTTCGCTGGCTAGCCCGCTACTCGTTAGCGGGGTAGCGGTGTGACGCAGTTAGCGCCATCGAGTGAAGCCGTCTGCGAAGAGAGAAGAAAAAACCACAAGGTTAAATAAAAGATGCTGGACTAGCTTTCGCTAGCCCAGCCACACGCAGGAATTTTCTCTGTGCGCTCAGAGTAGGGAGCGATTTCACCTCAGATAGAGCGATGTGGCAACAGAGAAGTCCCGCAAAGTTCAGGTGTAAGCGAGGTTAAGGGCATAAAAGAGGACGAAGGATGGGCGCACGCGTCTTTATACTAAGAGGGCGGAGCCTCTGTGGTGCTGCTGACGCCCACCTGCAGTAAAGACGTAAATGTATTACTTCAGGTAAATCGCGCAGGGGCGCAATTCCCATAGCCATATGTTGCACCGAGTGGACTGACTGATAAGGGAACTGAAAGCTAAACTGGGTTTCTTTTTCAGAAACAGATCATGTCTAAAGGCCGGCGCAGAGCTCCGCGCTGGACCGAGCCCCGCGCCACGTGCGCGCTCTGCTGCTGTGCGCGCGTTGCGCACAGCAGCAGAGCACAGCGTGAAGCAGCCTGTGGCTCCAACGTTTTCGCTCCAAATACTTCATGTCATTTGAGCAGAAGCAGGGCGGAGCGTTTAGCTACGGGACAAATTGAGGTCGCTGATTGGTCATTTGCTGACAGCCTACTGATTTGATTGACAGGTCGGGTCTGAGAACAAGTTCATTCATTCCTCCTCATCGGAGGAGGAAGTGAATGGTGACCGCTTCAAGCGATCACTTGACTTTTGGCAAAAAAACAAAAGAAAAGTCCAGATCAGCGATGAAGAAGAGGAATTTAATTCATTTGTGTGTCACACAAAACAGTCCGCCACCAGGGCAGTTTATGTGAGACACCGCGCGCGCGTGAGCGGTCGTAAAATTTGAGCTTGGCGCGTTCGCGCGAGCGTTCAAAGGCTTGTGCAAGCGCAGCTCGCACAGCGTGGTGCCGCGTGGCCTCGCGCTCGCGCTAGCGCGGAGCTATGCCTCGCCCTTAACTCTGAATGCTAGGAAACACCTTGTAACTTTGACTTTCCTTCTCTCCATTGATTACGGTGACATTATTTACATGAACCCTCGTACAAGCACCCTGCAGATGTTGGATGCTGTCTATCATGGTGCACTAAGATTCATAACTGGCTGTAACTAACGTACCCAGCATTGCACCATGTATTCACTGGTTAACTGATTTGTTTATGTTTATGTTTATTAAATTTGTTCATTTTTTTAACTAAAGAAACAATACAAGACAATCTCATAAATGATAATGTACAAAATTTTAAAAAAATGAAAGGTAGCAGAAAGAAGAATAAATCTTATTATATCTGCCCCTTACTTCCAACAATCAGATTAAACAATAATAATAATCAACCATGTAAACAATAATAATCTTCAACCAACTTTTTCCAACAATCAGATTAAACAATAATAATCTTCAACCAACAGTACAAAATGACTAACTCTTTCTAATTTTCTAACTAATACAATACACATTACGCTATTTCATATATTTTTTTAACACATTTGTTTTGATCATTTTCTTAAATGTAAACATTGACTTGGCATTTTTAACTACATTCTCCAAGCCATTCCATAATCTAATTCCCTGGATTGAGGTAGAACGTCCCTTCAAACTAGTTCTGAATTGTGGTTTTACAAACATCTCTGTCCCCTTAAGATTATAACAACTTTGTCTTTTAACAAAATGCATTTGGATATTTAAAGGTAATGCATTATTTTGAGCCCTATACATAACTGATAAAAATGATAAATGATAAAAATTATAAAAATTATAAAAAAATATTTGATTTGATTTATTTGATAGGGACAGACACACATCGACATGGACAAACTGAGTAAATCAGCAGTCCCATGTTTGTATCATAGTGCAATAGCAACAGCTAATTTGCAGCACTTGTCCCTAGATGGGCTTTTAAGAAGAAAAAAAATACATGAATAAAAAAAACAAGAATAAACAAATAAAATAAAATAAAAAAAATCTAAAAATTGAAGTGGTAGTCTCGGATACAAGCGGCTGAAATGAGTTTTCTCCGCAGGGTGTCTGGACTCTCCCTTAGAGATAGGGTGAGAAGCTCAGTCATCCGGGAAGGACTCGGAGTAGAGCCGCTGCTTCTCCACATCGAGAGGAGCCAGTTGAGGTGGCTCGGGCATCTGGTTAGGATGCCTCCTGGACGCCTCCCTGGTGAGGTGTTCCGGGCATGTCCCACCGGGAGGAGGCCCAGAGGAAGACCCAGGACACGCTGGAGGGACTATGTTTCTCGGCTGGCCTGGGAACGCCTTGGGATTCCCCCAGAGGAGCTGCTCCAAGTGGCTGGGGAGAGGGAAGTCTGGGCCTCCCTACTTAGGCTGCTACCCCCGCGACCCGACCCCGGATAAGCGGACAAAAATGGATGGATGGATGGATGGATGGATGGATGAAGTGGTAGTCCTTAAAAATAGCACAACATAAGGGATACAAAACAGAGAAATGTAATATGTCAAAAATGTGTACATTTCTGTTTTTGACATAACCAGAGTTTTATTTGCTTTTTAAACATATTGAAACTGGTTGTGGATTTTATAATAGCAGGAAGAGAGTTCCAAACTGTAGATCCTCTCACCGACAGGGAACCTTGTGCAAAAGTGCACAAGTGGCCCTTTTTGGGCAGCACGGTGGCACAACTGGTAGAGCTGCTGCCTCTCAGCGAGAAGGTTGCCGGTTCAAATCCCGGTCCGGGGGCCTTTCTGGGTGGAGTTTGCATGTTCTCCCCGTGCATGCGTGGGTTTCCTCCGGGTACTCCGGTTTCCTCCCACAGACCAAAAAAACATGCATGTTAGGCTGATTGGTGACTCTAAATTGACCCTAGGTGTGAGTGTGAGAGTGGATGGTTGTTTGGTGTGAGTGAGACAGGTCCCTCTTGTAAATGAGTCCCCGTGACTCAACGAGGCTAGCCTGTATAAATAAAGGTTGAATGAATGAAAAAAAAGTGGTTCTTCTTAAGGGGACCTTACAATTTCCATACAAAGCTGCTCTGGTAGATCTGCTATTGCCATGCAGTCTCTGTATGCAATCACTTAATGGTGTAGGTGCAAGTCCATTTAAACACTTAAAAATCAAATTTAAAACATTAAAATTTATAAAATTTGTAAAATCCAGAATGTTATATTTGCTCAAAATAGGACAATGATGGAATCTAGTTGGCTTTTGGTATAAAACCTTTAAGGCTCGATTATAGAGACTAGCTAAAGGTTTGAGTGTAGAATAAGTGGTCTGGAACCAGACAGTAGATCCATAGGAGAAATGTGAGAGGATCAGTGAGTTTAAAAACATCTCTGCACAGTGAGGTGTCAAACAATGGCCCTCATTCACGAACCGTTCGTACACACAGATTTGTTCTCAAACTGTGCGTACGAGTGATTTAGGATCATTTGTGGCATTCAACAATGTTTTCGTATCCTAAGATTATTTTCAGATACGAACAAAATTTACGAGTGGTCCGGACCTCTCGTATAATTTAGGAGCGTCAGTCTGCTGTCATCCAGACGGAATTTCTCCACTAATAACTTCATATTTCGTTATTTAGAAAATATTTTGGGTTTA